>SNQJ01S0045294.1:5023-22776 GCA_010110895.2 Picea sitchensis | reverse complement strand
CAACAGGGCATGCAGAGCGGTCTCCATTTTGCTCACCCGATGACAGATTGACCGCGAACAAGAAGTTTGTGGATATGTTGCATCAACTAGGGAGAAATTTCCTTGTGATTGAAGGGAGTCCACCAACTATTAGAGGGTTTTGCAATTACCAACATGCCCTACCCATGGATCTACACCTATCCTTATTTTCACTCCATTTCAATATTTAAGGCTAACCAATTTCCTAATAAAAGAAAAGACAACACCAACACTAAATTCCAAATAACAAACATATTTGAAATAAATTAGGTAGGTGAGTGAGCAAAATCATGTGGGAAGTCAAAGTTTTTAAAATAAATAATGTTTTTATAAATAATTTTTTAATAAATTTTTGGTATATTGTAAACGAATATAGGTATCTTTGTATTTAAGTTATTAAAGTAAATAATGTTTTTATAAATACATTTTTTATAAAATTTTAGTATATTGTAAATGAATATAGGTATCTATGTATTTGAATAGTTCATAAATTTTGTCATAAATTTTAAATATGGTTAAGTCTCTAGATTGTGGTTTGGAATGTGTAGAAGGAACGGAGAAAGCAATTATGGATTATTTCCATGTAAGAAAAAAGGAATATATGGTGTAATAATATATTGATCACTTGTTATAGCTAATTATGTGTCAAATTTGCATTGGTTTTTGGTCTATAGAAGTTTGGTGTTGAACTAAAAGTTTTGATATCAAATTGTAGCGTACCCAATTCTCTTGTTGATCATATCACTAAACCCAATTGAAAAAAACATAACTTTGATACTATTTTAAAATTAATGCGTGCACCATAATAAAAATGCTCATGTAACTAATGATAATTTTAAATTTCATGAATGCAAACATTGACATTTCTTTTTTGTAAGTTGTTCTACTCATATATTAATATTGTACAAAAAAATATTACGTTTAGGGTAGTCTGAGATTTGCCTAAAAGGGGATTGGATCTCAAACACCTTTACATAGTCTTCATAAGATGAATTATATCAGGCTTATACAATCCTTTGAAACTATAACAGGAAAGCACCATACAATTCTTCGAAACTATGATAGACATACATATATAGTCCTTTGAAATGATACTGGACAAACATAATAAAATAACATTATAGACGGCTAGAGACATAACATACTTAACATAAAGAAAAATTAAGGTGAGTTGGGTTCAAAGGTGCTTGGATCAATAGGGTTCAAAGACCCTTTTCCTTTGCTCGAAAGATTCTGTCTGGAGTCATACTCAATGATTATCACATTGGAGCTAGTCCCATTTGAATAAGAGGTTCCTACCATCTCCACCATTCCTTCCACTATCTTTGAATCCTAATCAATCACGTTAAAACTTAGACCAAATACAACTCAACATAACACTATAAACTTTGCTTCCAGTCTTTGTAATTTGTCCTGGGAATCAGGCTCCTGGTGCTCTTGATTTTTCAATGTGATGGTGACTGACCATCTAATAAAATTCCATATCCCTCAAAACTTTAGTGTCTTGGGACCTGGAGAATCCCAAGTCCGAAACCCAGTCCTATAATTCGACTCTAAATTGATTCCTTGGAGTTTGATTATGTTTCTTTTTAACCGAGTCCACCAATCCATCAATTGCTTGTGGAATGTACTGAGGCGTATTCTTATGGTATCATTGTTGGGCTTGCAGAGCCTCCTTTTCCACGCTAGTGCCCCGAAATCTAGGTATGGCTTGCCTGTCAATTGAAGCCCCGACCTTTCCTCTCTGTCATGCCACCCATTGACTTGATGGGTCTCAACCTCATATATATATTCCATCTCTATTGCACAAGTCCAAAGTTGCAAGAGTAGTATTCTGTCCCACCCCAAATCTTGAAATACCCACACCCTGTAGGCTCGAGACACAACATGAAACCACCACCAAGTAAAGGGAATAACTAGACTGAACCGAAGCTTTGAGTAGGTCAGACATAGAAAGAAACCAGGTGGACCTCTACCCCTAATATTCCACCAACAACGCTTGATAAGACAAGGAGACCCTTTATTTTTAGACACCCTGTAGATTTCAAGGCTCTCAACCTTTAGTAGAAGAGGGGAAGCTTGGAACATGGGTAAAACAGCAAGAACAAGCCAAATTAAACTAGAGCATATACATTCTCCAAAATGATTGTACTCTTCCCATGTTGTCATAACTAAGTGAGATGATTCTCTCAGTCAACCTTCTTACATGCATTCAATGATACAATTCTCATCATGAGTGTATTGAGCCCATGCTCACTTGACTAGGTGAGATGACTGTCCACCAAGCTCACACATGCATTCAGTAATACAATTCCCATCATGAGTGCACTAATCCCATGCTCTCTTAACTAGGGGAGACGACTCTTCCACCAACCTCACACATTCATTCAATGATTGGTTTTAATAAATCAAAGGAAGATGATATGGTAATGACAAATTACTTTAGGAAAATGGGATTCTAGGCATGTGGAATCCTGTCAACATCCCCGTTAAGCCCCCTCTCTTGTGAAATCATAACCATTCGTGACTCTAGTCCTTATCCATCTACAACCTACAATATATTTTATTTTTATTAGTTTCAATATACAATGTTTACATATTTCATTGCTTAGCCCTTGGCCATTCATCACATATATAATTATACATTTCTAATTCGGGGATAGAAACTGGGGTGTTACATATTATCACAAAGATGAAAAATTATTTTAGTCCACAATGTTTTAGGAATTGTTTAATGCCCTATTTTACTTCAAATTTAAATGTAGTAATATTTTTAATACTTTCATTATAATTAAAAGTATATATTTGCTTTACTTTATATTAGTTTTGAATAACTCTCCATTTATTAAAACCGTCATCATTGAAATGACAAAAAAAATTTTGATATTTTGATTTATATAATTTTTTTATAATATTATTTTAATATTTTGAAAAATTAATTTATTTTGTATATGATAGATATTAAAGATCTTAAGAGAAAAAATTGCAATTAAAATTTTCCCTTCATTTTTTTTAAGTAAGAAATTGTATTACCTTTGTATGAACGAATAGTTTACATGCATAGTCATTTAGAGCTTGTCCCACCAATAATGGGAACCAACCCAAGCTTCAACATAGTTAAAAAATTGAGCATCCTTAGAGGGACTAAAATATTGCAAATGTTCTATAAAATTCCTAGTCATATAGCAAGCTATATACAACTAAAATAAATAAAATTAGAAAATGAGATGGCAGGGTTATCGTATAAAACCATGACTTACTGAGTAACTGTCCTTGTCATTTCCACTAGGTGGGTTGACTGGGCAACATGGTTGTAAAGGGATGGGCATATCCGGGATGAATGCAACTTGGGTATCCAGATCCTGGGCATGTTGATGCTATGTGAAGTGGGAGCATAAAGACAACAACAAAGTTAGCTTGTTATCCAGTTGCTCAACCTTGAATTTTAAGTCAACAACATCCCCTCTAACCTCGAAGATGAGCTACATCTGATCCTCCACCAGGTGAAATTCCTTGGTCTCTTCGTAGTAATGGTCATCGTGGGGATGAGTCTTCATGCGCTATAAGGGAGGACAAACTTATTTTTTTTTATCAAAACATTTCTAGTGACTTCACATTGAGCCTCAACTCCTCCCTTAGGTGCATATTCTTCATCAAACAATTCCACACGACATCCCCAAACAAGTGCATCATCCAGACCATACTGCATGGCAAGCTTTGCTGGTTGAGATTCTGGTTCACAACTCTCAACGACACCATAAATCGACAGAGCAATGATTTCTTTCTCAATTTTTTCCGCGGATGGAGCTAGACCCCCTTGATGAGTTCCACTCCTCCATTGAGACCCCCGACCTCTACAAACTCTTCCCTATTACCTTACTTTTGACATCCTTAGTGGGAAAATGTTAGCGACGCAGGTCAGGGTGGCTGAGGATCCTACCACAACCTTCCAACATAATGTAACGACCCCATCGTTACGACTACAAGCGATGCAAGCAAGTGTATTTTTTTTTGTTTGAAGTAGGAAGGAAACAATGACAACAGTTAAACAACACATCTTGACGACGAACACAACGCATGCAGATCATGCAACAAACAACAACGACTCAACACCCTAGCCCATCATGCAACTGGACGAAACATGCAATAATCAATAGACATATAGAAACGACTACCTACCCGACACAAGCAAGACAACGCCTACAAGCTAAAGGACATCATCAACAATCCAACACAGTGGGTTCGACGACCAGGAACTAGAAACCTCTACGTCGCTCAAAACCCATCGCCTTAAGGCGTTACAAAACTAAGTACCAACAACCATTACGACGAACAAATGCCCACATCGGGAAGCACAGAGTCTGGCCAGGTTATCATTTGCCTCTATCCATCAGGGCGCGCAATGATCCCCTCATCAGGAATCATGCCGTCACAAGGCGATAGGCGTGACGGTAACATTGGTGCTACATAACACATCTAGACCAATAACCCAAGAAAAAATCAACACGCTAGGAGACCGAATTAACCGTTGAAACACAAGACGACTAACCCAAGCACCCAAATCAACAAGTCAACAAGACACAAGGAAATTTGATGTCTATAACATTCATACAACACATTAAATTCCTTGCGCAACAAATTCCATTGCAAACATACATCAATCTGTACACATTAAAATAAGTATTATCAAACAATTAGCTCATTGTAACTATTTTCCAATTCCTATATCGGATGAGTAATTTCCTAAGGAGGAATTCACTATCTTTTAAACTGAAACAAATAGGAATAATGTCCTTGAACCATTTAATTCACCGTCTTTAAAAACTGAAAAATATATAAGTATTTCCTAAGGGTGATTTCACTATCTTTTAAACAGAAACAAATATGGAACATGTCTTTTTAAAACAATATAAAACATGTTTTTAAAACTGAATATGCTATCTTTTAAACTGAAACAATATAATAAGATTGCTATCTATGGAACACATTTAAATTCACTATCTATATAATATATATAGATATCACTGTAATTGCGGGATGTATTACTGTATTTAGTGATAATTATTATTGTAGTTAATGATATTCGTTGGCCACAACAATGACATATCACTGCCTAAAAGGGGTACTGTAATTTGGATACATCACTGTCTATTCGATATTGCTGTCCACTAAAGTAAGTTACTATAATTATCAAAGGGTCGTGGTCAAACAACCACAATGTTGTCAACAAAAATAAATTGCGGTTAACAATGATATTGAAGGCTACAATAATATTACTATCCATCAAATGAAATCGTTCTCTTAACAATTGCATCGTTGTCTACCATAAATTCGCTATTCAAATGCTAATCATTGGAAATGTAAAGAATAATACAACGAAATGTAAGGATATAAGGAATATATCGCTGACTACCATGTAAAGAATGTATCGCTGTCTATATATTAAATCACAGTCTCTACATATTAAATTCGCTGAGATTAACATATTAAAAACGCAGGGATTTTTCCATATTAAAAATGTAGGGATTAATATATTAAAAAAGTAGTGATTAATAAGGCTGAGATTTATCCATCCAATGTAGGGATTTATCATTCAACGCAACCATAAATTATCAAGCCCACGCAGGGAATTATCATAAAGGAAATTTGCAGAGCTCAGTGTTTATCAATCAACGTAGGCGAAAATTTATCATAAAAATTTCACTGAGTTTTATCATAATAATTCGCATTCAGACGTCAATAGAGATTTGCTGTGGTTATCATAAAATTCGTTGTCAAATCTATACACACACAATTATTGCAGTTATATAGCAATTATACACACATTTATTATTAATTTCGCTGTCATTGATATGCAAAAACGCTGTCCAACATTGATAATAGAAATCGATTGTCTAGCAAGATTAATATATTTCTACCTAACAAGATATAGAAATCGCTACCTGTCAAGATATGGCTATCCATAATATTGCTGTTAATACATAACAAAAATTGCTATCCTTTAATACATATCAAGCAGACATATCAAAAACACTGTGTAAATATCGCTGTGTACTAACATTCATAGATGGGATATCGCTGTGTAAATACATGAATTAATCATGTATATAACTGTCTAAATAATTCGCTATCCTATAACTCGTTGTCATATAATTCACTGTCTAAATAAAGGAATTGATCATGTATATTGTTGTTTAAATAATTCGCGGTCATATAACATTAAAACATAGGTACATCCACAATGAAATTCACTGGTAAATCATGGTTCTTTAAAAATGCATGTAAGGGGTTAATTCAGCAATACAAACGAAATAAAAACTGGACACATGTAATGGTTTATCCAACCATAAAAATGAATTCAACTTTGGATGCCTATAATGGTTATTTCAATAGTAAAACAAATTCAAAATCCGGGCGCAATAAAATCAATCATTCGACAATGAATCAACAAAAACGCAAAGATGCTCATTCACAAGAAGGCGCAGAGACTAATCATTCAACAATGAATCAATCAAACGTAGAGATACTAATTCACAAGGAGGGTGCAAGGATTAGAGATCAATCATAAAGGAAAAACGTAGAGATAAGTAAGGGATAGATAGCCGGGAAAATTTTATCCTTCACTTATTATCCATGCACAAGAAAGCAGGGCATTTGAATCTATAGGTATTTGAACACCGGAGTGACGACTGTCGATTCGACTCCTAGACGACTGCTTATGCACATACTAATAACTTAAGAGATAAGGGACAAAGGATAAAAACTCAATTTTTCTTCGTATTAATTAATAAAAACAATGCAGAGAAGTCATTGCAATCAGAGGTTGGGTTTGCCATGGGAATTCAATTCAGAATACATCGAACAAGGGGATTACAATACCGTAGGAAAGTAGGTGCAAGAAATCTCATGGTAATGAAATCTTCAACTGAGCACAAAAAAATAACATGTGTAAATTAAATTTCATTGCAAGTAACAACTTTAACATGCATACCTTAGCCAAACGCGAATGCTCTGAAGTTACTGTCCCGTGCGCGCTCCATCCAGCTCCCACTTGCCGACTGATGTGACCTCACCGATACCGCCCAACCAACACTAGGGGTACTCTTCTTCCCCCTGAGACCTCTGAGCCGCAAAGGGGTGACACACACAATACTGGAGAACTGCTAGTACCCAGCTCGCCTCGCAAGGTCGAGCTACCACTCGTTACCCGAGATCGGTATCCCAACTCCCACAAGAGAAAGTTTAGTCAAGGTAAAATTTCATCAACGCAACGTTATGCTAAAATATGAGATCCATACTCCTCCTCCTCCATCCTTTTTATAGAGTTTTCAAGTCATTAGTTTCCCAATTTCTCCTTAAATTCCTTTTTCATTTAATTAATTAGGAAAAACCTCCCTCGTACACATGTCACCCATCCCCTAGTTGCACCAGAAAATCAATTTTATTAATTAATTAAATATTCCTATTTCCCTCACCCACCTAAAAACATTCCTAAAAACGCTCATTGGTGTCCCAATATTCCCTTACACATCTTAAATGACTTACACCTTACTTAATTCTTAGTTGAGTTCATAAATAACAAGTTCCCAAGGCAAGATTCCTTACTAAGTTAGACATTCAACTTTTTCTTTATGTTTCCCCTTTTTCTTTAAGTTTCCTATTTCTTTTAAGTTTCCCTCTTTTTCCTTTTTAACTAAAAAACAATTTAGCAAGTGTAGATAAAACAACCATTTGCCATTTTTCCTCTTTAATTAAAATTAATTTAGTAAGTGTAGATAAAAGAACCATTTACCCTCTTTTTTTTTTAACTAAAAATTAAATTAGCACATGTAGATAAAACAACCATTTCCCTTTTTAAAAGTTTAATCCTCCATTATAATTTTGACTTTAATAAATAAATTTGAATTTCTTACCCCCCTTCTTGTTACATGTTTATTTATTATTATTTTTGACCACACATTCTACTTAGACCTAGGTTTTAATTTCACTAGGTTGGCGACATTTTTTATTCGGGAAAATTATTTTTTAATCTTACTTATCACATCATTCATTTTAAGGCTGACTAGGTTTATTCACTTACCAGTTAAAATAACGACGTTCCCTTCATAACGCACTAGGTGCTCCAAGGGTGCCACTCGCCTCTTTCCATTTTCCTTGCGCGACGTGCCCTTCAAGACGCACTATGTGATCCAAGGGTGCCACTCACCTCTTTCTGTTTTCCTTGCGCGACGTGCCCTTCAAGACGCACTACATGCTCCAAGGGTGCTAGTCGCCTCTTGACTGACTTTGGTAGAAATCAAACCCCTGGAGTCAATACTCCGCCAGGTGATCTTGTGGGAGACTAAGGGCCTCTAAGGAATAAGGCCCCTGCCTTATTGCGCCCCCCTTAGAATCATCGTGAGCGACTATCACAGTCTTCCCTCACGACATCGTGAGTCTTCTCGAACTAGGAATCATTAACCTACAGTTCGAGCCACGACGAGAGTGCTAGTAGGCTGTGGCAGGGCTACTGCCACACCTCTCCCTCAAGTCTCTAGTTGTCCTGCATGACCCCTCTACTCCACATGTGAGTCCGATCGACAAGCTATCGTCAGCCTACATCCATCAATGAATCATGTTAGCAATAATAATCAATCATCATAACATCTAATCATATGCACATATGTCATATCAACAACAATCAAACCCCAATAGTCCACTCCCTGACTCGATCCGAAGTCGAATGAGTTTCATTGATGCCTCTGCATCCTCAATGTCCAAAGTCCTGCACACTCAGGAGAACCTAGTCAAAAGAACCTGTCTATGTAATTAAAATAAAATAACATATCATCAAATCCATAATATCTCATAATCATAATCAAAACGACCAATAGATATAATAACCCGAATCACTAGCAAGCAAGTGTCCTCAAAGAATAATTTCTCTCAGTGCGCGTAAGAGCGGGATGTTACACACAACCTGAGTGAATTATGTTTATGTGGTAAGCTAACACTATAAATAAGTTCATTGTATTTTTCCATCGCCATCTTAGTACTGCCCACCATTAACTGCACATCTAGCATATTAACTGATTGAATAACCCTGTGATGATTACCCTGCTCCTTGATTGTACCAGGTTTTAGAGCCATATCTCTCTTCACACACTCCAAACAACATATCGTCATAATGTCTCGGCCTGGGTAGAAATGGGACATGCCATCCATGCGCCCAAATCGAAACTTGAGGTGTCGAGTGGTGGGATGTGCTCTCCCCAAGTGTGTCCACATTAGGACTGCCATAACACCCCATCTGAGGATTTTTTTTTGTTTTTTGTTTTCTAGTGTGTCAGTGACCCGCGTGACTAGCATGTGGTTGAGAAACCACGACCCGAGGGCATATAAGTCGTCAAAATCACCCGAGGATCGCACCCGGCTTGGGCCACACCAACCTTTATCATGGTTGGATTTTTTGGTGTCTCCTCTCGATAGCGGCGGGTTTCGAGCTTGGGTTGAAAATTTTCCCTTCGTTATATATATATATTCAATTTAACTAATTTTTTAATTTATTAAAATTATAATTTTCAATAATTTTCATTTATATAACCTGATTAGGCCTAATGGTTAAACACACATGTTTCCTCCTTGGAGGTCACAGGTTCAAATCTAGAGGGGGTTAGGGTATGTATACCTTTGTAGACTTTAGTAGTCAAATCCCTCCACGGAGGGGGTCCGCTTGGCCGTAAAAATTCAAAAAGTAAGAAAATGATTAAGAACATGTGTTTCCTCTTAAGAGGTCACAAGTTCAAATCTAGAGGGGGGTAGGGTATGTATACCTCCGTAATTTATTTATTTATTTATTTTATTTTATTTTATGTATACTTCCGTAAATTTTACCACTCAAATTGATGAGGGGAGAGGATCCCTTATTCCCACAAACAAAGAGTCTCATACACCAATTTAATGTCTAACTTAACCATAACCTTAAAATAATAATAATTATTGTTGTTTTGTTATTGTTGTAATACCACATTAAAATATAAAAATAATATTTAAAAAAATAAATTATATCTATATTTTTATTTATCAATCTTCGCATAGATAATTTCAACTTTAAAAACTCCACAGTGACACCAACAAACAATTATTGTGGATGTCGACTTTATCATTTCAACTAAAAAAAATCTTCTTCATAATATTCACCAATAAAGTTATTCTACATGTTGACTTAAATACCTTTTTCTCAAAGCTAACTAGCATTGACGTGTACGAATTGGTCATATTTTTAATTTTTCTGTGACGATTAAAAAGATGAAAATTAAGTCATCCATTCAGTAAGTGCTACCCATGTGAAAGAATCTATTGTATATTTTGTATGAGGCCTTCTGTTTCTATAATTCAGTTAGTGCTACCCATGTGAAAGAATCTATTGTATATTTTGTATGAGGCCTTTTGTTTCTATACACTCGTGGGTGGCCATTCACTATCTATTTTGTAAAGAGTATCTATACTCCTTACAAGCAAACAAAAACATGCAAGCAGTAACGTTATCAAGTGCAACAATTATTGTAAAAAAGTAAAGTGCAATAATTATTGTAAAAAGGTATGTATCATGGTTGCAATAATTATTGTAAAAAAGTAAAGTGCAATAATTATTGTAAAAATGCATGTATCATGGTTTACATGCAACACCAATTTTACTAAATTCCAAATGATGTTTTAAACCTGTAAGTTGTTAATATGTGGCAATGAATACTAAATTCCAAATTCCAAATAATGTTATATTCTATACTTTTGCAACAACTACTAAACTCTAAATAGCTTACAAAGATTTTAAGGTCGGTAAGTTTTTCTTAACAATTCTTAATTTTTATTCAAGAGTGTAGATATGGAAAGTTGTACATATACCACTTTAGTGTTTTGAGTGGTGCATGTAGTCCTTGCACCCTAACACCATGACATGGTGTATTTCACGAGGTTGAAGGGGCAACATYTTTACTGGTTTCTCAATCCTACTAGTAGGTAAGGTTGAGGGTCAACATCCTAAAAGCTCTARAGTAATTGGAACATATAACACCATGTATGTCTAGCTCTAGAGCTTGTAGACCAAGTTTCAACTTCACACATAAATACTTCAACATTACATGCACATTCCTACAACTAGGGAAGTCAATGATCACCAAAGACTACTATAGAAGGTCAACCATTTTGTAACATCTAAGGGTTTGCAAATTTGTATAAATACTTGTCCTTAAATTTCTTTAATTCTCTTAGATGTTTATCTACTTAATAAACGAGGTTTTGTCTTGTAATTCTCCTTAAAACTTTAGAACTTCGACATATTGGATGCTGAATTTTTTTATTTTTATTTTTGTTAGTTATAATATCAATTATTTCTTTATTTAGATGTTCAATTGAATAGCTTTAAAACCGTATCTCTATTTTAATAATGGATGTGTATGTAATAATGTTAATCGTTATCGTTTATTTTGATCAACTTTGATTTATGATGAGAGTATAGTTAATTTTCTACATGTCCATGATCATTTATATAACATTGAATTCTCTTGGTTTTGTAGTTGTCCTTCACACTTACACATCCTAGCATTTTATATGAATCAATCTTAGAATTGTTACGCACATGAAGTTATTGAAAACACATGTATGCAAGAAACATATACAATATGAAATCATGATATAGAGATACGTCACCACAACAAAAGATAAATCATAAAGTCCCATAAATAATAACCAAAAGTCCAAGTTAACATTGTTTTTTTATGCATTTTCATAAGATGGCCATTATATGAATTCACACTATATCATTGCATGTTGTAATATAGAAGAAGGAGAAGAAAAAAACCTGGAAGAATTTAATAAGTGATTAAATTCTTTTTTTTTGTAAAGTAAAGTTTTGACATTTTTTTTTCAAAATTTGGTGATCTAGGTCACTTTAAAATGAAGCCAAACCTACAACTACAAAGTTATATGGTTAAAGTTCCCATCAATTAAGTGGAATTTTGTTTTTCACTAAAAATTCTTTAAAATTTAAAGAAAAATTCCCAAAAAAATAGTAGATTTGTATACTTATTAAATTAATCCAAAAAATAATATAATTACCCAAAAATTTTCTTATCTTTTTTAATTAAAAAACTTGATTTTAAGATTTAAGTTGAGTATATTTAATTAATAAATTATTTTTTCAACAATATATAAATGGTTACAAATCTCAATGTCATATTAATGTGGTAGAAACTCCCTAAAATTTAAGTTGAGTATATTTAATTAATAAATTGTTTTTTCAACAATATAGTTACAAATCTCAATGTCATATTAATGTGGTAGAAACTCCCTTTATTATAAAGGAAGATAAATTTTAACCTTATTACATTTTATAAATATTAATAATATATTTACTAACAAAACATAAATTAATTTCTTATTTTTTTTTGTCTATTGATGCCCTATATGCGCGTTACACATGGTCGTGTTATTACTGCTACCGATGCCTCATACATGCGTTACACGTGGTCGTGTTATCCAACTACTACCAATGCCCCATACACGACACACAAGATAAGTCGGGGGGAGTTGAACTCAAAACCTCATGGAACTTCATATCACGACACTTGCCATTTGAGCTGCTCCCCTGGGGCTAAAATTTGGAGGACATGAGGGTGGGCTTTGATCCACTTATGTGTGCACCAATCATGATATTATTTAACATAATATCTCTGGGTGAAACCACATGTTCAACCACTACCTCAAGGTGCCCCCATGGCTCCAGGTTAGACCCTCACAAGAATTGAACCTTACCCAACTGTGAAAAACTCCTCGCTTTTCACCATTGGAACCAACCCCTTTAGGCTTTAATCCCCTAATTTTAATTCACGATAAATTATTTAAAATATTTTAGAAGTTCTATTCATTATCTTTATTTAGATTTGAAAAAATAAAAAAAATCATTATGCTTTAGAATCTTTTGTTTCTTACATCATAAACTAAATGTAAATAAATATATATTTTCCAAAATAACTAAATTTAAAAAATGAAAAAAATATAATAATAATAATAATAATAATAATAATAATTTTTTTTTTCTTTAAAATAGGAAAAAAAATAAAAACAAGATTTTGTTAAATATGAAGAGGTGTAAAATTTAATTTACAAATGAATATATAAAATCTAACGCTGTAAGTTTTCACAATTAGACATAATGTTCATAATGTTGAGAGCATTTCTCGATAAGAACTTGTACCTGGTTTTGAAACATCCAATGTTTTGAGTGGACACTCTATCCATCATCACCAACAACAAAAGATTTAAATGTAGGAAAAATAGTGCCAAAGTATGTATTAAATATGAGTAAGTGAAAATGACCATTGAATAAAAGTTACTGAAAATAATCAATATGCCGTTGGGATTACATACGTAAAAATATTATTAATTTTTTTCTATAAGATAGACGTTGAAGACGAGAGGAGGTGGATCAATAGTTATAATAATTAATAATATTAAATGATGACAAATTAGGATTAGTCAACCAGAAAGAGGGAAACAATGAAGGTTTAGATTGCCCATTAATAATGATCATAATGTATTATAATACTATAAAATAATAATAAGATATACTAATGTATTATGGTAATGTATTAATATACATTATTGTATTTTCTTATTAAGAAGGATAAGATTAACAAAATGATAAAGAAATAAAATATAATATAATATATAAAATGTAATAAATTGTGGAAAAACGAATAACATGATATAAAAGGGGATTCAATTAAAACATAAATAATAGTTATAATATCATGTGACCTAATAAGATGATGATAAATATATGATTTAATAATAAAGATGACGTAACACATTAACAAAATGATAAATAATGATAATATTAAGATATAGTAAAAAGACAGGAAAGAGGGAAACGATGAAGGCCTAAATTGTAAAATAATAAGGAACATAATGTATTATTATACTATAATATAATAATGTATTATAACATAATATTTTATTTTATTATCATAATATGATGATGATAAAAAAGATAAGAAAACCAAATGATAATGAAGGATATAAATAATGTAATATATTGAGGAAAAAAGTTGAAGAAAAAGATATCAGTGGATTAAAATAGAATATAAGTTATAGTTATAATGTAATATAATCTTATATATATATATTTTATCTGACAGAATTGAAAACTGGGTCAGGCTCGTACTCGCATGACATGGGTTTAATCCCGACTGCTACCACTATAACCTACATGTGTGCTACGATGCTCACTACACAACACACAAGATAAGGTGGGGGTTTCGAACTTGTAATCTCACATAACAAACTTCCTTTACATTTCCACTATTTCCAATTACTCTTCATCCCCGAGGGCTTTAAATTTGGAGGACATGGGGGTGGGATTTGATCCACTTATGTATGCACAGGTCACGATATTATTTAACAATATCTCTGGGTGCAACCACACGTTCGACCACTACCTCAAGGTGCCACCATAGCTCTAGGTTAGGCCCTCACGAGAATTGAACCTTGCCCAACTGTGAAAAACTCCTTGCTTTTCACCATTGGATCCAACCCCTTTGGGTGTAATATAACCTAATATTGTAATGAGAAAGATATGATAAATAAGAAGATGGAAGAGCAATTAGAGTAGAATATAAATTATAGGTATAATTTAATATAGCCTAATAAGGTAATGAAAAAGATATGATTTAATAATAAATAAAACATGGTAGAGCATATTAACAGAAAACAAAAGATGAGAGAAGAAATAAAGGGATTACAAATAGAGAAGGCTAAGGGCATAAGAGGAGGAGAAAGAAGGCCATCATGGTAATCGAAAGAAGTCACAAGATACCGAGGAACCAGAGCAAAGCGAAAAAGGAAGGGAAGGGGAAGGAGAGAGGGTAGAGAGAGAGACTTGACGAAGGATGACTAATGATCAAGGGGGTGAATGGTGGGTTTCCATGATTGGATCATTTTGTATCCATCTTTGTGATTGAGATTATTAGGATGTTTTTCTATTTCTTGAGCTTCCCGAATGAGTCGAGAGGAGTAATGAGGGGATAAGGCTAGGATTTTGGTTTGGTAAAAGAAAATGAGATGTTTGGAGTTGAAGGAGTGTTCGGTGATAGCTGATTTGGATATTTGGTTTTGGGTAATATCAACTATATGTTCTTTGATACGTCCTTGGAAGAATCTACTAGTTTGTCCAATGTAATACTTACCACAGGAGTAGGGAATTTGGTAGACCCCTGGGCCAAGCATTGGGTCGTATTTGTCTTTAGAAAATCGAAAGAGTTGTTTAAGAGTTTTATAAGGTTTGAACATTGTTTTGATATTCTTCTTAGTCAAGAGTTTTGAGATAAGATCTGTGGTACCTTGGATGTAGGGTAGGGAGATGAGAGCATGAGGAGGAGAGGAGGACGGGGTTGAATTTGTTTTAGGTTTGCTGATAAAGTGAAAATCTTGTGTGATTTGGTAGAGAGAGTAGCCATTGGATAGGAGGGCCTTGGTTAGGTCAATTTTTTACTCTACAAGGAATTGGGGGGAAGAAATGCGCAGTGCTCGAGTAATCATGGTTTTCAAAACGAAGGATTTTTGAGATGGATGTCGGTGGGAATTAGCATTGAGGTATCTATCAGTATGGGTATTCTTCCTATAAACCCATACCGATATATACTTCAATGCTAATTCCCACCACCATCCGGCTTAAAAATATGTCGTCCTGAAAATCCTGATGACTCGAGCACTACACATTTCTGCCCGCCAATTCATTGCAGAAAAAAAATACCACCTAACGAAGGCCCTCCTGTCCAATGGATATGATCTCTGCCAAATCAACCAAGCTTTTCACTTCATCATCAAACCTAAAATAAATTCAACCTCGTCCTCCTCCTCTCCTCGTGCTCTCATCTCCCTACTCTACATCCAAGGGGCCATGTATCTTATCTCGAAACTCTTGACTAAGAAGAATATCAAAACAATGTTCAAACCTTATAATATCCTTAAACAACTCTTTCGATCTACTAAAGACAAATCCGACCTAATGCTTGTCCCAATGGTATACCAAATTTCTTTCTTTTGTGGCAAGTCTTACGTTGGAAAAAATGGTAGATTCTTCCAAGCACATCTCAAAGAACATATAACTGATACTACCTACAACCGAATCTCCAAATCAGTTATCGCCGAACACTCCTTCAACTCCAAACATCTCATTTGCTTTGACCAAACCAAAATCCTAGCCTCAACCCCTCATAACTCCTCTCAGATCATTTGATAAGCTCTTGAAATATAAAAACATCCTAATAATTTCAATCACGAAGACAGATACAAACTAAGCCGATATTAAAAACCCACCAATTACCACCTTGATCATTAGGCATCCTTCGTCAAGTCTCTCTCCCTGTTCTCTCTCCTTCCCCTCCCTTTCCTCTTTGCTATGGTTCCTTGGTATCTTGTGACTTCTTTCGATTACCACAATTGCCTTATTTCTCTTCCTCTTATGCCCTTAGCCTTCTCTATTTTTAATCCCTTTATTTTTTCTCTCATCTTTCTTTTTCTGTTAATTTGCTCTACCATCTTTTATTTATTATTAAATCATATCTTTCTCATTACTTTATTAGGCTATATTACATTGTACCTATAATTTATATTATACTCTAACTACTCTACCATCTTCTTATTTATCATATCGTTCTCATTATAATATTAGGTTATATTACATTATAACTATAACTTATATTCTATTTTAAACCCTTGATATTTTTTTTTTCTTCTTTTTTTCCCTCAGTTTATTACATTATGTATATCCTTCTTTTGTCATTTGGTTTTCTTATCTTTCTCATGATCATATTACGATAATAGAATAAAATAATGTATTATAATACATTACAATAACACATTATTATATTATATTATTATAATATATTATAGTATCATAATGCATTATGTTCGTTATTATTTGACAATTTAGGCCTTCATCGTTTCCCTCTTTCATGTCTTTTTTCAATATCTTAATATTATCATTTTTTTTTTATCATTTTGTTAATCTGCTTGATCATCTTTATTATTAAATCACATCTTTCTCATCATTATATTAGATTATATGATATTATAACTATCATTTATGTTTTAATTGAATCCCCTTTTATATTATGTTATTTATTTTTCGACAATTTATTTCATTTTATATATTATATTATATTTTCCTTCTTTATCATTTTGTTTATCTTATCCTTATTATTATCATATTATGATAACAAAATATAATAATGTATCTTAATACATTACCATAATACATTATTATATCCCATTACTATAATACATTATGATCATTATTAATTGGCAATTTAAACCTTCATCATTTCCCTCTTTCTTGTTGACTAATCCTAACTTATCGTTATTAAATATTAGTAATTATTATAACTATTGATCCACCTCTCGTTTTCTTCAACGATTACTTTATAGATTTTTTTTTAATAATATTTTTACCTATGTAATTCCAATGAGCATATTGATTATTTTTGTTTGCACCCTCTTCGTCACCTTGGTGAGCAAATGAGAGGTGCTTACATGCCCAGTTGGGTCTTACTGAGCATGACAGCTGTAGAGGAAAGAGTTAGAGAAAGAAAAACAAAACTATAAGCAAGAATTAAACTAAAACAAACTAAAATCATAAGCATATGGGTACAGAAATAACAAACACAAAAAGACCAATATCACCAATGTTTTTAGGC
>SNQJ01S0045293.1:133703-144359 GCA_010110895.2 Picea sitchensis | reverse complement strand
GAGCCCATCCAAACTAACCCAAGTTTCCAACATTTTATTTAAGCATCTCGGCTAGTAGGAGATGACGTGGCTCAATTAGAGTTTTTCTCATTTAGTAAGAAAAATAAACATATCAGTAGGTAAACCCATAAGAAAAGAAGGATGTCCTCAAATTAGATAGTAATCGAGACTATAAAGGCTATTGTAATGGATGTAGATGAGTTGGATCTAGTTTGCACGACTGCATTTGGAGTTTCTATAACCCAAGAAAATGAATCCAATATCTTCAAAATGGCTCAAAAAATGGAATGATATAAGAAATAAATCGAGCACTTGAAGCATTAAGTGGAATGTTACAAGACTACGAAGTATGATAAAAGCAACTTTCTGGAATATGCTTTGGAGATTCATGATAGCTTGAGCTTACTAACAAATTTTATAAAGTTGTATTAGACATGCAAAACACATGCAAATAAGGGTCAATGATTCCCCATTGGTTGAGGGAATGATAGAAATGATAAGAAGGATGACACATATGCATGGACCATTTGTAGGAATGGCAACATAACTTCAAGGAAGTGCCCCTATAAATTCCACAATTGAGTGAGAAGATGATAAGGTGGGTCAATATGGGGCTAAGTTACTAGAAGGACACAACTCACAACCTAAATAAGGGCATCCAAGAGTTGCTAAGGGATTGCAACCAATATTTGGATGGTGCAAAAGGGGTGGCACATGAGTACTGTCATCTACCAACATCCAAGATAGATAGTGCTTTCCTACCCCAAACTAAAGTAATGGAACAATTGAGTGGGATCTAAAGCCAAAGGAGAAGTGCTATAGAAAAAATCCCACTCGTTAGCAAAATGGTGGCCAAGGAATGCATAGAGTCCCATACAAGGGAAATGGGATGATTTATACTTCTATGTCTAAATTGGTTAAGGAATAGGACAAATTACATAATGCCATAGTTTTTATCTGGGCCCAATTTGAGTAGCACTAGCACTACTTTACAAGATCGTTTGAAATAACTGAAGTATATGGTGCTTGGAAAGATTATGTAGAATAAAAAACAAAAGTACATGAACAATACTAAGTTGACTAGGCTTAAGAGATGAAGAGTCAGGAAGCCCAATCAATGCAATTCCCTTGCTCTATTTTATGTACAAATACTATGATTGTAAATAGAAAGGTATTTTTTCTTGGCATTCTAAGCTTCCTTCATGTGTTAATAAAGAAGCCAGTGTTGACCAAATTTTGGAGATTTTGGTAATGTTGTGACTAGTTGTACACTATTTTCATTGCTCATAATTTTCTAGAAGTTTGTAAGGATGGATATTGTAGATATAGACTATTCTCATGTTTGTTAATATCTATGATTACTTATATTTATGTTGTACTAACAAAACTAATATGAATCTACTCTCTTAGAAATTTGTAGGATTTCCTTAATTTCTTAGAGGTATTTGGAGGTTTGTACAAGTTGTGTCTAGTGGTTTGTTAACTTTTTTCCTACTTATATTTTGCTTCCTCGATTTCATGTCTTTTGGTTCTTAACTTGTCCTAGCAAGGATTCGATTAGTTGTTAGAGTATTTTCATTTTACATATGCACTCATAATTTCATTTCAATTTAATTCATAAAACCAGATTATGATAGTTAGGACATAACTAGAGGGTTCACCAATCTCAATGGAGAAAGTTCTAATTGGGCCCTTTCCCTAAGCGAACTTGTGAAGTTGAAAAAGGGAATTTGACCATGTCAACAAGTTATAGTCCATATCCTAAGATTTTTCGGATTGAATCTTAAGGATGGCATGTAGGATAAGTTGGTTAGTAACGAAATGACAATGGACATGTTTTAGGTTGAATCAAATGCTTCACTGGTTTGGTGCATTGTATACACCAATGGCACATTCAAACCAAGTGGAGAGCTCAACTATTTCACACATTGATTTCTTAGAGTGGAAGTCTCTTTAAAAACTTTTAGGGGTGAACTAGAGTTGGTCTAGTATAGTTGTATGCTTGTTCAAGAGATACATCCTCTTTTTCCTCTTACGAATGATCATATAGATTTTTGCATTTGTTTTGGTTTGGAGGGTCTATGAATCATAATATGTTTGGTTAGGCTATGCATTTTTTTACAATGTGAATATACCAAGCATGACAAGGGAAATGATCATTGCTAGAAAGGAAATAATTGAAGATGTATTGGGGGGAAGGTGCTAAGCACAAAATACCATATAGCCTAGGTCAAGTGGAGGGATTACTCAATAGGAGCATGAGTATAATAAAATGAGAGGAGCCTTGTATTGAGGAAGCTCATGTATTGTTCATCAAGTTGGTGGTCGAAATGGATGATGATAAATTGGCAAGGTCGATTGAGGCTAGGATTGGTGGGGATGAAACCATTTGAAAATTGAATGATGACATATTTAATATTTGACTAGGTTGAATGATGATAGCCTTTAACATTTCTTGAACCATATACTCAATCTCAGTATTTTGTGCATATGGGTACCTGCAAGGTCTGATGTTAGGTGGTACGCTTCTTGATTGCAAATGAATAACATGGTCATGATCTCAAGCATGAGGAATCCCTTTATGCATCTCTCTGAATACCTTTCAATGATCGTCGATAACATTTTTGATATCCATGGAAATAAAGGGTCTACTTGTTTGAACATCTAGTGAGAACAACCATTTTTTAGTAATTTTGTCAAGTTGTTGGAGCTTATCACTTTAGACAGTTTCCCTTGGATATATCTGATTTCAATTTCCTTTCTTTCCAAGGAAAATCTTATGAAAATCTCTTGAAAATTAAGAGTCATTGTTCCCAATGATTGAAACCATTGAACCTTTGATACAACATTGACACCACCCATTTCGAGATTACAATCACTGGACTATCCAATAAATAATCCCCCATTGTGAGCATAATACTATGGAACTTAAACAATTTATGGTACCTCCAACTACAATCATTACTTGAAAGTTTGGTGTTGGACATATAAAGAAAATTATAACTTTGACTAATTTGCAGTTAATGAAGTTATGGGTACTACCAAAATCAATCAACACTGTTACCCTTTTTTTAATATGTCCTTCTATCTTGGGAGTTTAAGGAGTGTTGATGATAGCAAACGAATGCCATGATATGGTTAGAGTAGTCTCTTCTAGTTCTAGATCTTGTGAGTGTTACAATTATTGATCTTCTTCCTCTTCACAATCTATGTCAAATAATTTCCTATGACCACACTTATGCCCCTTACTGTACTTGTTGTCATAATTGAAACATAGTCCCTTTGCTCTTCTTTCATCCATTTGTTGAGGTGTCAATGCTCTCTATAGTTGTTAGTGGCCACCCTTCTAGTAGCCATATTTTTACTTTCAACATTCCTTGCCACACTGAAATAATGCTCCAAGGATTTAGTTTCCAAGAGATGCACCTCATGTTGAATGCTCTCCTTCAAAGTGCCTATAAAGAGATCTAACAAATTGTCCTCTAGAATTTTCTTTACTCTGAGACTCAACTTTTAAAATTGTTGAATGTGCTCTCTAATTGGACCTCTTTGCTAGAGATTTATCAATTGACTAAAGAATGGGTTGCTCTTAATATCCCCATAATGCGCTATCAATTCATCTGTAAAAATTATGGACCAAGAGACAATAGAATCCTTTTTTGTTCACAAATTCATTGTTACCAGACAAATTGATCAGGTTTTAAATACAAGGATGCAAGAGTCACCTTTTGTAAATATGGCACTTGGTGTAGATCAAATAATTGTTCAATCTGGAATATCCATGTTATAGGATCTTTACCATCAAAATTCCTCATATCAATCTTGGTAATTAAGTATTTTCTTGGTCTTGATTTGAACCCTCGATGATGGAGATCTTTGAGTGATGAATGATCATGATTTTGAGACTCAATCTTCATGTGCTCCAAATGTGTGAAAATATTTCTCATATGAGACCGAGGTTCAACATTTTTCTCTACTTATTTTCATGATTTCCATGGGTTGCAATATCACTTTTAGGGAACCTCTCATATAAGGCATGTAAGAGAATGACTTCCATGGAATTTTGTAATCACTCCATCTTTTCATCCATTTTATCTTTAATTTCTCTTTTAATGATTTCTCGTTAACATGCCAAATCAATGTTTTTCAACAAATTATCACATATATCATTAAATTTGTTCCTCAATTGGGTACTTGGTTCCCTAAGTCTTCACATTCTTCAAGATTCATGTATAAGTTCTCTAGAAGTTTATCATGTGTAGATGTTTTTGCAGAATCCTTTACCATGTGGAAAAATAAAAATACTCCTCTTTTTCTCTTTATCACAAATTTTGAATCACCAAAAATAGATCTTCCAATCAAAAGTTATACTAATTTCAAGTTGACATACCTTTAAAAGCCTTGCTTTGTAGACTCTCTCATTGGCCAACCTTTTTCCTGAAGTATCTTTGAAATTTTAGGCCCTCTAAGTCTAAAGTTTTAGCCTATAGTAGCTTGATATTTCTTCTCTGCAATGACATAGGTTTGATTAAATTCTAATGTGCCGAGAAAAAGTTATGGTAACTTTCCCAAAACTTGTTGGTTTTGTCTCTTTCAAGAGAGTGAACTTGTATGTCTACCACATGTCCAATATTTCAGACATAATTTTGAAATTTGGACTTGAAATACTATGTTGTGTCTTCTTTTCAAAGGAACTAGTGGCACTCAATTTGAACTTTTCTAGGTTTAGATATGATTGCTTTACCAATAACACATGTTTGATGTTGATGTTTGGGCAACATTGAAAATAGATTCTACTAGATTAATAATTAATAATATGATTATTAATTATTAAACAATATTATTAATATAATATTATTAATATAATATTATTAATGTAACAATATATTTATATAAGGTATAAATATATATCATAAATAAGTAGTTATTTATGATGAGTGTTCCATAACACTCATCATTGTAACAATATATTCATATACAATATCATCTCTTATAAAATTTTGACATGGTATCAGAGTGTGTATGGGTGTGACTCCCTCACGGGAGTGCCCAGGATCATGAGAGAGCCAAGAGAACTTAAAGGAAGGAATCCACATGGAGAGCATACTGAGCCTGGGGATGATATTGGCCACCAAGTGAAGGAGTGGAGGCATGTCATTTGAGAATAAATGGGCATACCCTATTATTTCCATTGGCTTTAACCTAGAGTCTTGACCTACGTCAAGTGACATACCACGACCCCTCCTTTTAGCTCTTAAATCGAACTCTATTAAAAAAAATATCACATTTCCATTTGGGATAGCGATGACACGAAAGGAATATTGGGAATTGGCCCAAAAAATAAGACGAGCATCATCATTATCATGCATATTGACATAGTCTATGCATGCTCAAGAAGGCGATACCAACATCAGTTTATGATCTAAAGGTTCCAAGTGTGATTGTGGGCTATCGTGAAGAAGAGACAAATGATTCAAAGTTCGATCTTGCAATAGTGATTGAGTTTTCAAGATATATAATGATACCAAAGATGAATTGATACGTAATATTGTAGCATGCTTCAAGTATTGATACAACAAAATCAAGAAGCATTTTTCATCAAACGATGTGTGAGTGCGATATGAGAAGTTCTATACATTTTCTATCAATCTAACAATCTAGCAATGATTGTTGAGGGCGTACATGAAGATATTGGTATGTTTTTCGTATAGCCGCACTCAAAATCACGAGGGATTTCTACCTCAACCACATAGAATTGAAATTTGCGAGAAGGTTCATGTCCTGGTCTTATCACCATCATTTCTATGAAAGAGTGCTTCGGGATAGGAATGTGTGATTTCAGGCCATTCGTGGCCAAGTTTTGGGGCATAGAAATATATTGCACAATGTTAAAAAAACCAGAAATCTGTCAAACCAAGTGATAAGAAGGAGAAGAAGATGGTTCAAAATTAGAGTCAGAGGATTGTGCAGAATCAGAGAGAGTCAAGAATCAGAGGGAGTCAATTGGCTAATGCAGAAAGTCAAACATGATGTCATGAAGCGACATTGTCAGGCGTGACATACCTCCCAAGATGGGACTATGATAGATAACAGAGACAATTCCAGTGACTATGGATGTGGCCTTTCACAGGTCAAAACAAGATTGTGCAGAGGAATCTAATGATGAGGAGAATGGAATTCCTAGAGCTGCAGATACGAGAGAGATGGACCCAAAAGATTCCATCCCAGGATATCATGGATGCAGAACCATCCAATTATGAAGAAGCTACATAAAAGAGGGTATGGAAGGATGCCATGGGGGAGGAATATTAGTCCACATTAAAGAATGATGTCTGGGATGTGGTCCCTAGATCGAAAGAGAAATCAATGGTAAGTTCAAAATGGATCTACAAGACAAAACATGAAACTGATGGCAGTATTGAAAAGTATAATGCTAGATTTTTGGCTCAAGGATTCTCTTAGAAGGAAGGCATTGACTATGAGGAGACATTTTCTCCCGTGGAGAGATATACCTCGATCAGGACTATACTTTTGTTGGCCATATTAATGAAATGGAAGGTGCATCAGATGGATGTGAAGACAACCTTCTTAAATGGTGAAATAAAAGAGGAACTATATGTGGAGAAGCCACAAGGGTTCGAGGTACTTGATAGGGAGACGCATGTGTGAAGATTGAAGAAGGATTTGTATGGATTAAAGCAGGCACCGAGAGCAGTGTAGATCCTAACCTTTACTTTAAGGTTGTGGATGATGGTCCGATAATACTACTACTGTATGTGGATGTCCTGTTTCTAACATGCATAGAAACAATCATCTTAGAGTGTAAGAGAAAATTGGTTGCTCAGTTTGAGATGAAAGATCTCAAGATGATGCCTTACTTTTTGGGTCTCGAGGTGTGGAAAAATTCAGGTTAAATCTCCCTAGGTCAGGGAAAATATGATGTGGAGATCCTGAAGAGGTTTGAGATGATGGACTATAAATCAATGGCTACACCGATGGAATCAAATATGAAGTTGTTGGATGGCATGACTTAATAGGTTGTGGATGCTACTTTATACAGGCATATGGTGGGTTTGTTGATGAACTTGACGAACACACGACTAAATATATGTCTTTCTATGAACACCTTGAGTCAATATATGGAGCAACCCAGGTAGGTTCATTTGGTCGCAACAAAACATGTGATGAGGTACCTTAAGGGTACATTGGATTATGGTATCAGGTATGTGACAGACCACGAGTTCGGGTTATATGGATATTCTGATTCAGATTGGGATGAAAATATTCTTGATCAAAATATTACTTCGGCATATTGATTCAGTCTAGGCTCTAATATGGTTTCATGGAGCAGCCGAAAGTAGTTGTGTGTAGCACTCAATATGGATGAGGCAGAGTATGTGCAACATGTGCAACAAATCGCTAAGCAATGTGGCTTCAAAAATTTTCGACTATTGGACATAATTTGAATTGTAGGTAAGATCTACAAGAAGAGGATGACAAAACTTGTTATGGAGGACAAGTGATGAAGTCAGCAGGTTGAAGATCCAGTTGATATTCAGTACTCGAGAGGGAGCCAGACAATCAGTTCCAGAGGGAGTTGGGTACAATAAGGAGCAGGAGGCTACGCTGGATGTAGGAAGCAGTCATATGTGGCACTCATTACAGTTGAAGATGAGTATTTGGCAACATGTGCAGTAGCAATGCAGCTTTGAGAACTGATGTCTGGGTTATTTGGTCTTGGACTAGAGGCGACCTGCATTTGGTGTGACAACTAGAGTTGCATGAAGTCATTAGGTAACCCCGTGGTATATGACAGGTCGAAGCATATCGAGATCAGATATTGCTAAATCAGGGATATGGTGCAAAAGGGAGTAACGAGGCTCTAGTTTCGTGACTATAGAGGATCAAGTTGCAGATGTGTTTACCAAGCCACTATCAAGGATGAAGTTTGAGTACTTCAGGGACAAGTTTGGTGTGCTCCCTCTTCATAGGGAGTGTTCTCATCCAACATGAAAAGGGCTGGTACTGAGACAGGTGGAAGTCATCCAGTATGAAAAAGGGTTGGTACTGAGTGTTCTCATCCAACATGAAAAAGGGTTGGCACTAAGATAGGTGGAACTCATCCAACATGAAAAAGGGGTGGCACTGATTGTTCTCATCCAACATGAAAAAGGGTTGGCTCTAAGACAGGTGGATCTCATCCAAAATGAAAAAGGGTTGGCACTGAAATCGAGGGTGCACATGATCAGGCATTGATGCATTGCAGGGTAGTGGATGTCCTGGGGACGTGTTGTAGTTATTTGATAACTACCCATAGGCCTTGGATGCATTGGTTATGAAGTCACAAGGGTACACATGATGAGGTACACATGGATTGTGAGGTAGTGGATGTCATGGTGACATGTTGAAGCTATTTGAGAGCTACCCACAAGTAATTTTCAGAGGTAATCTGGTCATAATGTAGAATGTCTCCCTCGTTGAGAAGGAGTGTTGATGTTTGAGAAACATTGAAAAGAAATTCTACTAGATTAATAATTAATAATATGATTATTAATTATTAAACAATATTATTAATGTAATAATATATTTATATAAGGTATAAATATATATCATAAATATGTAGTTATTTATGATGAGTGTTCCATATATATATATATATATTATCCAAGGGATGCATCCTTTCATGGATGGTCACCATATGTTCTATATATATGAAACACTCATCATTGTAAAAATATATTCATATACAATATCATCTCTTATAAAAATTCAACATTTGAGACTAGTTTTATGACTAGTCAAAAACCCTAATTTCCACGACCTGTATTTATGAAAGTATAGCAAACTAGAACATAAAATGTTTACCACAAGTACTTTGTTATGTCTCCTTGGTCTCCCATAACATTTTATATCTGAATATTCCTAGAAAAAAAGAGAAGTTATAGTGAAAATACCAAGATGACTCGTTTGAAGGAGTCAAACCCAAGGATTGTATGCTATGATACCAAATTTTATGCACCAAACACCCAAATAACATAAAAATAGAAAGAAAAGTCACTCCACACCTTGATATTGAGAGACAAGAATGAATGAGAAGTCTCTTCAAGGGGACAACATCTGATGATAATATAACAAATGCACAAGATGAGATGATCTTTAAAACTAGATCTCCTTGGTATATATAGGAGACAAAGGGTACAATTACAATTAAAAGGTCTAGATGACCAATAAGGACAACACTTATATAACAATAGAAATGTAATAACTCAATATCTAGGGCTTAACAACCTGGTGGGTTTCCCTGGGATGTGAATTTCATTGAAAACAATTGATAAACTATGAATTGATTGCCCCTAGAAGCTCATTTTACAACCCAATATGAGTGAGATGTGTATGCCCATACTTAACAATGAGCTAACACAGGCATTTAAAAATAATAATAAATAAATAGTTTCCTTAACTATAAAAACTAAAATACATACATTTCCTCATACAAACATATAAAAAAATTACATATTTTCAAAGAAAAATATTTAATGAAGATATAACAAATTCAATTTTAATTTTTATGAAGTGCCCCTACAAATGTGAGTGTATATCACTTTTAACTTGAGATATTTTAAGAATGGAGAGATTTGATATCTCAATTTATTTTGTATCTCTCTAAATGTTCAGTAGATCCAAAATTATTATAAATATATGCTGGTATTATATATCATATAGATTAATATAACATACATGATATATTAAGTGATATTTAATATTTGTCGATAAAATATCCACTGATATTATATATCTATATATCCATCTTAATTCCAAATCAATTAAGTATAGAGGGATTTAAAAAGAAATGAGATGTAAATTTTTTGGTGTTTAAAAGATCACAATTTAAGATAGATTTATTTTGGTCTGCTACACATACATAACACCGACAAACACCACACACACAATTTTATTATTTTTATATTAAATTTAAAATTAAGTTAATTTTACATGGATGAACATTACAATCTCTTCAATACCAAATTCTAGAATGCACCCCACTTCTTTTGATACAATCATATAAATCAATATATAATACATGCTATATTGATTAATATAATATAGAATATCAATTAATATTTCAACTATTTCAGATGAATCATATATTAATATTAATTAAAATGTAACCTAGTTTACAAACCTAGAGGAAGACATTATTATGAGTGAAAGCTTCCTCTTTTCGTTACAATTTCCATGGTTTATCCACTTTCTTACTATGTCCAAATTTTCACAATTTTGGCAAAACTTTCTTACTATGCAAATTTTCACATTTTTGACAAAACTAATTGTTCTTTATTGTGAAAGATTGAATAATGTAACTATGTTTAATAATTTTATTTAATTGTTTGATTCAGTAATATTAATAACTCAATGTAATTTGATAATATCTAATTTAATGTACATAAATTAATTAAATATTACTCACTCACACATATATCGATTTGATGATTCTAATATATTTATAAAAATATTTTAATGTTCCAATTTGATATATTAATGTATCACATTCTTGTTATAGCTAAAACATTAATGTAATTAAGGATGGTGTCATTGGAAGGATTATCATAAATCATGAAGTATTGTTTGCTTAGGGATTCGGGAAAATAACAAACA
>SNQJ01S0045293.1:96315-122443 GCA_010110895.2 Picea sitchensis | reverse complement strand
TGTTTGTTATTTTCCCGAATCCCTAAGCAAACAATACTTCATGATTTATGATAATCCTTCCAATGACACCATCCTTAATTACATTAATGTTTTAGCTATAACAAGAATGTGATACATTAATATATCAAATTGGAACATTAAAATATTTTTATAAATATATTAGAATCATCAAATCGATATATGTGTGAGTGAGTAATATTTAATTAATTTATGTACATTAAATTAGATATTATCAAATTACATTGAGTTATTAATATTACTGAATCAAACAATTAAATAAAATTATTAAACATAGTTACATTATTCAATCTTTCACAATAAAGAACAATTAGTTTTGTCAAAAATGTGAAAATTTGCATAGTAAGAAAGTTTTGCCAAAATTGTGAAAATTTGGACATAGTAAGAAAGTGGATAAACCATGGAAATTGTAACGAAAAGAGGAAGCTTTCACTCATAATAATGTCTTCCTCTAGGTTTGTAAACTAGGTTACATTTTAATTAATATTAATATATGATTCATCTGAAATAGTTGAAATATTAATTGATATTCTATATTATATTAATCAATATAGCATGTATTATATATTGATTTATATGATTGTATCAAAAGAAGTGGGGTGCATTCTAGAATTTGGTATTGAAGAGATTGTAATGTTCATCCATGTAAAATTAACTTAATTTTAAATTTAATATAAAAATAATAAAATTGTGTGTGTGGTGTTTGTCGGTGTTATGTATGTGTAGCAGACCAAAATAAATCTATCTTAAATTGTGATCTTTTAAACACCAAAAAATTTACATCTCATTTCTTTTTAAATCCCTCTATACTTAATTGATTTGGAATTAAGATGGATATATAGATATATAATATCAGTGGATATTTTATCGACAAATATTAAATATCACTTAATATATCATGTATGTTATATTAATCTATATGATATATAATACCAGCATATATTTATAATAATTTTGGATCTACTGAACATTTAGAGAGATACAAAATAAATTGAGATATCAAATCTCTCCATTCTTAAAATATCTCAAGTTAAAAGTGATATACACTCACATTTGTAGGGGCACTTCATAAAAATTAAAATTGAATTTGTTATATCTTCATTAAATATTTTTCTTTGAAAATATGTAATTTTTTTATATGTTTGTATGAGGAAATGTATGTATTTTAGTTTTTATAGTTAAGGAAACTATTTATTTATTATTATTTTTAAATGCCTGTGTTAGCTCATTGTTAAGTATGGGCATACACATCTCACTCATATTGGGTTGTAAAATGAGCTTCTAGGGGCAATCAATTCATAGTTTATCAATTGTTTTCAATGAAATTCACATCCCAGGGAAACCCACCAGGTTGTTAAGCCCTAGATATTGAGTTATTACATTTCTATTGTTATATAAGTGTTGTCCTTATTGGTCATCTAGACCTTTTAATTGTAATTGTACCCTTTGTCTCCTATATATACCAAGGAGATCTAGTTTTAAAGATCATCTCATCTTGTGCATTTGTTATATTATCATCAGATGTTGTCCCCTTGAAGAGACTTCTCATTCATTCTTGTCTCTCAATATCAAGGTGTGGAGTGACTTTTCTTTCTATTTTTATGTTATTTGGGTGTTTGGTGCATAAAATTTGGTATCATAGCATACAATCCTTGGGTTTGACTCCTTCAAACGAGTCATCTTGGTATTTTCACTATAACTTCTCTTTTTTTCTAGGAATATTCAGATATAAAATGTTATGGGAGACCAAGGAGACATAACAAAGTACTTGTGGTAAACATTTTATGTTCTAGTTTGCTATACTTTCATAAATACAGGTCGTGGAAATTAGGGTTTTTGACTAGTCATAAAACTAGTCTCAAATGTTGAATTTTTATAAGAGATGATATTGTATATGAATATATTTTTACAATGATGAGTGTTTCATATATATAGAACATATGGTGACCATCCATGAAAGGATGCATCCCTTGGATAATATATATATATATATATATATATATATAACACTCATCATAAATAACTACGTATTTATAATATATATTTATACCTTATATAAATATATTATTACATTAATAATATTGTTTAATAATTAATAATCATATTATTAATTATTAATCTAGTAGAATTTATTTTCAGTGTTTCTCAAACATCAACACTCCTTCTCAATGAGGGAGACATTCTACATTATGACAAGATTACCTCTAAAGATTACCTCTGAAAATTACTTGTGGGTAGCTCTCAAATAGCTTCAACATGTCGCCATGACATCCACTACCTCACTATGCATGTGTACCTCATCATGTGTACCCGTGTGACTTCATAACCAATGCATCCAAGGCCTATGGGTAGTTATCAAATAACTACAACACGTCCCCGGGACATCCACTACCCTACAATGCATCAATACCTGATCATGTGCACCCTCGATTTCAGTGCCAACCCTTTTTCATCCTGGATGAGATCCACCTGTCTTAGTGCCAACCCTTTTTCATTTTGGATGAGAACAATCAATGCCACCCCTTTTTCATGTTGGATGAGTTCCACCTATCTCAGTGCAAACCCTTTTTCATGTTGGATGAGAACACTTAGTACCATCCCTTTTTCATACTAGATGACTTCCACCTGTCTCAGTACCAGCCCTTTCCATGTTGGATGAGAACACTCACTATGAAGAGAGAGCACACCAAACTTATCCCTGAAGTAATCAAACTTCATCCTTGATAGAGGCTTGGTAAATACATCTGCAACTTGATCCTCTATAGTCACGAAACTAGAGCCTTGTTACTCCCTTTTGCACCATATCCCTGATTTAGCAATATCTGATCTCGATATGCTTCGATCTGTCATATACCATGGGGTTCCCTAATGACTTCATGCAACTCTAGTTGTCACACCAAATGCAGGTTGCCTCCAGTCCAAGACCAAATAACCCAAACATCAGTTCTCAAAGCTGCATTGCTACTGCAGATGTTGCCAAATACTCATCTTCAACTGTAATGAGCACCACATATGACCGCTTCCTACATCCAGCATAGCCTCCTGCTCCTTACTGTACCCAACTCCCTCTGGAACTGACTGTATGGATCCCTCTCGAGCACTGAATATCAACTGGATCTTCAACCTGCTGACTTCATCACTTGTCCTTCATAACAAGTCTCGTCATCCTCTTCTTGTAGATCTTACCTACAATTCAAATTATGTCCAATAGTCGGAAATTTTTGAAGCCACATTGCTTCGCGACTTGTTGCACATGCTGCCACATACTCTGCCTCATCCATATTGAGTGCTACACACAACTACTTTCGACTGCTCCATGAAACCATATTAGAGCTTAGACTGAATCAATATGCCGAAGTAATATTCCGATCAAGAATATTTTCAGCCCAATCTGAATCAGAATATCCATATAACCCAAACTCATGGTCTGTCACATACCTGATACCATAATCCAATGTACCCTTAAGGTACCTCATCACATGTTTTTTTTCAACCAAATGAACCTACCTGGGTTGCTCTATATATTGACTCAAGGTGTTCATAGAAAGACATATATTTAGTCATGTGTTTATCAAGTTCATCAACGAACCCACCATATGCCTGTATAAAGTAGCATCCACAACCTATGAAGTCATGTCATCCAACAACTTCATATTTGATTCCATCGGTGTAGACATCGATTTACAGTCCATCATCCCGAACCTCTTCAGGATCTCCACATCATATTTTCCCTGACCTAGGGAGATTTAACCTGAATTTTTCCACACCTCGAGACCCAAAAAGTAATGCATCATCTTGAGATCTTTCATCTCAAACTCAGCAGACAGTTTTCTCTTACACTCTAAGGTGATCTTTTCTATGCATGTTAGAAGTAGGACATCCACATACAGTAGTAGTATTATCGGACCATCATCCACAACCTTAAAGTAAAGGTTAGGATATGTACTGCTCTTTGTAAAACCTAAGCTTGTCAGAAAATTGTCGATCCTGCCATACCATGCTCTTGGTGCTTTCTTTAATTTATACAAATCCTTCTTCAATCTTCACACATGTGTCTCCCTGTCAAGTACCTCGAACCCTTGTGGCTTCTTCACATATAGTTCCTCTTTTATTTCACCATTCAAGAAGGTTGTCTTCACATCCATCTGATGCACCTTCCATTTCATTAATATGGCCAACGAAAGTATAGTCTTGATCGAGGTATATCTCGCCACGAGAGAAAATGTATCCTCATAGTGAATGCATTCCTTCTAAGAGAATCCTTGAGCCAAAAATCTAGCATTATAATTTTCAATACTGCCATCAATTTCATGTTTTGTTTTGTAGATCCATTTTGAACTTACCATTGATTTCTCTTTCGTTCTAGGGACCACATCCCAGACATCATTCTTTACTGTGGACTAATATTCCTCCCCCATGGCATCCTTCCATACCCTCTTTTTTGTAGCCTCTTCATAACTGGATGGTTCTACATCCATGATATCCTGGGATGGAATCCTTTGGCTCCATCTCTCTCATATATGCAGCTCTAGGAATTCCATTCTCCTCATCATTAGATTCCTCTGCACGATCTTGTTTTGACCTGTGAAAGGCCACATCCATAGTCACTGGAATTGTCTTTGTTATCTGTCATAGTCCCATCTTGGGAGGTATGTCACGCCTGACAATGTCGCTTCATGACATCATGTTTGACTTTCTGCATTAGCCAATTGACTCCCTCTGATTCTTGACTCTCTCTAATTCTGCACAATCCTCTGACTCTAATGTCGAACCATCTTCTTTTCCTTCTTATCACTTGGTTTGATAGCTTTCTATTTTTTTTTAACATCGTGCAATATATTGCTATGCCCCAAAACTTGGCCACAAATGGCCTGAAATCACACATTCCTATCTCGAAGCACTCTTTCGTAGAAATGATGGTGATAAGACCAGGACATGAACCTTCTCGCAACTTTCAATTCTATGTGGTTGAGGTAGAAATCCCTCGTGATTTTGAGTGCGGCTATACAAAAAACATACCAATATCTTCGTGTATGCCCTCAACAATCATTTTTAGATTGTTAGATTGATAGAAAATGTATATAACTTCTCATATCGCACTCACACATCATTTGATGGAAAATGCCTCTTGATTTTGTTGTATCAATACTTGAAGCATGCTATAATATTATATATCAATTCATCTTTGGTATTATTATATATCTTGAAAACACAATCGCTATTGCAAGATCGAACTTTGAATCGTTTGTCTCGTCTTCATGATAGCCCACAATCACACTTGGAAGCTTTAGATCATAAACTGATATTGGTATCGCCTTCTTGAACATGCATAGACTACGTCAATCTGCATGATAACGATGATGCTCATCTTATTTTTTGGGCCAATTCCCAATATTCCTTTTGCGTCATCGCTATCCCAAATGGAAATGTAATATTTTTTTTAATAGAGTTCGATTTAAGAGCTAAAAGGAGGGGTCGTGGTACGTCACCTGACGTAGGTCAGAACTCTAGGTTAAAGCCAGTGGCAATAATAGGGTATGCCCATTTCTTCTCAGATGACACGCTTCCACTCCTTCACTTGGTGGCCAATATCATCCCTAGGCTCAGTATGCTATCCATGTGGGTTCCTTCCTTTAAGTTCTCTTGGCTCTCTCATGATCCTGGGCACTCCCATGAGGGAGTCACACCCATACCCGCTCTGATACCATGTCGAATTTTTATAAGAGATGATATTGTATATGAATATATTGTTACAATGATGAGTGTTATGGAACACTCATCATAAATAACTACTTATTTATGACATATATTTATACCTTATATAAATATATTATTACATTAATAATATTATATTAATAATATTGTTTAATAATTAATAATCATATTATTAATTATTAATCTAGTAGAATGTATTTTCAATGTTGCCCAAACATCAACATCAAACATGTGTTATTGGTAAAACAATCATATCTAAACCTAGAAATGTTCAAATTGAGTGCCACTAGTTCCTTTGAAAAGAAGACAATTTCAAGTCCAAATTTCAAAATTATGTCTAAAATATTGGAAATGTGGTAGACATACAAGTTCACTCTCTTGAAAGAGACAAAGCCAACAAGTTTTGGGAAAGTTACCATAACTTTTTCTTGGCACATTAGAATTTAGTCAAACCTATGTCAATGCAGAGAAGAAATATCAAGCTACTATAGGCTGAAATTTTAGACTTAGAGGGCCTAAAATTTCAAAGATACTTCAGAAAAAAGGTTAGCCAACGAGAGAGTCTACAAAGCAAGGCTTTTAAAGGTATGTCAACTTGAAATTAGCATACCTTTTGATTGGAAGATCTATTTTTCGTGATTCAAAATTTGTGATAAAGAGAAAAAGAGGAGTATTTTTTATTTTGCCACATGGTAAAGGATTCTACAAAAAATTCTACACATGATAAACTTCTAGAGAACTTATACATGAATCTTGAAGAATGTGAAGACTTAGGGAACCAAGTACCCAATTGAGGAACCAATTTAATGACATATGTGATAATGTGTTGAAAAACATTGATTTGGCATGTTAACGAGAAATCATTAAAAGAGAAATTGAAGATAAAATGGATGAAAAGATGGAGTGATTACAAAATTCCATGGAAGTCATTCTCTTACATGCGCTATATGAGAGGTTCCCTAAAAGTGATATTGCAACCCATGGAAATCATGAAAATAAGGAGAGAAAAATGTTGAACCTCTGTCTCATATGAGAAATATTTTCACACATTTGGAGCACATGAAGATTGAGTCTCAAAATCATGATCATTCATCACTCAAAGATCTCCATCATCGAGGGTTCAACTCAAGACCAAGAAAATACTTAATTACCAAGATTGATATGAGGAATTTTGATGGTAAAGTTCCTATAACAAGGATATTCTAGATTGAACAATTATTCGATCTACACCAAGTGCCATATTTACAAAAGGTAACTCTTGCATCCTTGTATTTAGAATGTGATCAATTTGTCTGGTAACAATGAATTTGTGAACAAAAAAAGATTCTATTGTCTCTTGGTCCATAATTTTTATGGATGAATTGATAGCACATTATGGGGATATTAAGAGCAACCCATTCTTTAGTCAATTGATAAATCTCCAGCAAAGAGGTGCAATTAGAGAGCACATTCAACAATTTTAAAAGTTGAGTCTCAGAGTAAAGAAAATTATAGAGGACAATTTGTTAGATCTCTTTATGGGCACTTTGAAGGAGAGCATTCAACATGAGGTGCATCTCTTGGAAACTAAATCCTTGGAGCATTATTTCAGTGTGGCAAGGAATGTTGAAAGTAAAAATATGGCTACTAGAAGGGTGGCCACTAACAAATATAGAGAGCATTGTGTTCCCTCTCCTAACCTCACTCAACCTACAAGGTTGACACCTCAACAAATGGATGAAAGAAGAGCAAAGGGACTATGTTTCAATTGTGACAACAAGTACAATAAGGGGCATAAGTGTGGTTAGAGGAAATTATTTGACATAGATTGTGAAGAGGAAGAAGATCAATAATTGTAACACTCACAAGATCTAGAACTAGAAGAGACTACTCTAACCATATCATGGCATTTGTTTGCTATCATCAACACTCTTTAAACTCTCAAGATAGAAGGACATATCAAAGAAAAAAAGGTAACAGTGTTGATTGATTTTGGTAGTACCCATAACTTCATTAATTGCAAATTAGTCAAAGTTATAATTTGCTTTATATGTCCAACACCAAACTTTCAAGTAATGATTGTAGATGGAGGTACCATAAATTGTTTAAGTGCCATAGTATTATGCTCACAATGGGGGATTATTTATTGGATAGTCCAATGATTGTAATCTAAATGGGTGGTGTCAATGTTATATCAAAGGTTCAATGGTTTCAATCATTGGGAATAATGACTCTTAATTTTCAAGAGATTTTCATGAGATTTTCCTTGCAAGGAAAGGAAATTGAAATCAGATATATCCAAGGGAAACTGTCTAAAGTGATAAGCTCCAACAACTTGACAAAATTACTAAAAAACGGTTGTTCTCACTAGATGTTCAAACAATTAGACCCTTTATTTCCATGGATATCAAAAATGTTATCAACGATCATTGAAAGGTATTTAGAGAGATGCATAAAGGGATTCCTCATGCTTGAGATCATGACCATGTTATTCATTTGCAATCAAGAAGTGTACCACCTAACATCAGACCTTACAGGTACCCATATGCACAAAAGACTGAGATTGAGCATATGGTTCAAGAAATGTTAAAGGATATCATCATTCAACCTAGTCAAATATTAAATATGTCATCATTCAATTTTCAAATGGTTTCATCACCACCAATCCTAGCCTCAATCGACCTTGCCAATTTATCATCATCCATTTCGACCACCAACTTGATGAACAATACATGAGATTCCTCAAAACAAGGTTCCTCTCATTTTATTATACTCATGCTCCTATTGAGTAATCCCTCCACTTGACCTAGGCTATCTGGTCTTTTGTGCTTATCACCTTCCCCCCAATACATCTTCAATTATTTCCTTGCTAGCAATGATCATTGCCCTTGTCATGCTTGGTATATTCACATTGTAAAAAAATGCATAGCCTAACCAAACATATTATGATTCATAGACCCTCCAAATCAAAACAAATGAAAAAATCTATATGATCATTCTTAAGAGGAAAAAGAGGATGTATCTCTTGAACAAGCATATAACTATACTATACCAACTCTAGTTCACCCCTAAAAGTTTTTAAAGAGACTTCCACTCTAAGAAATCAATGTGTGAAATAGTTGAACTCTCCACTTGGTTTGAATGAGCCATTGGTGTATACAATGCTCCAAACCAGTGAAGCATTTGATTCAACCTAAAACATGTCCATTGTCATTTCGTTACTAACCAACTTATCCTACATGCCATCCTTAAGCTTCAATCCGAAAAATCTTAGGATATGGACTATAACTTGTTGACATGGTCAAATTCCCTTTTTCAACTTCACAAGTTCGCTTAGGGAAAGGGCCCAATTAGACCTTTCTCCATTGAGACTGGTGAACCCTCTAGTTATGTCCTAACTATCATAATTTGGTTTTATGAATTAAATTGAAATGAAATTATGAGTGCATATGCAAAATGAAAATACTCTAACAACTAATCGAATCCTTGCTAGGACAAGTTAAGAACCAAAAGACATGAAATCGAGGAAGCAAAATATAAGCAGGAAAAAAGTTAACAAACCACTAGACACAACTTGTACAAACCTCCAAATACCTCTAAGAAATTGAGGAAATCCTACAAATTTCTAAGAGAGTAGATTCATATTAATTTTGTTAGTACAACATAAATATAAGTAATCATAGATATTAACAAACATGAGAATAGTCTATATCTACAATATCCATCCTTACAAACTTCTAGAAAATTATGAGCAATGAAAATAGTGTACAACTAGCCATAACATTACCAGAATCTCCAAAATTTGGTCAACACTGGCTTCTTTATTAACACATGAAGGAAGCTTAGAATGCCAAGAAAAAATACCTTTCTATTTACAATCATAGTATTTGTACATAAAATAGAGCAAGGGAATTGCATTGATTGGGCTTCCTGNAATCTCCAAAATTTGGTCAACACTGGCTTCTTTATTAACACATGAAGGAAGCTTAGAATGCCAAGAAAAAATACCTTTCTATTTACAATCATAGTATTTGTACATAAAATAGAGCAAGGGAATTGCATTGATTGGGCTTCCTGACTCTTCATCTCTTAAGCCTAGTCAACTTAGTATTGTTCATGTACTTTTGTTTTTTATTCTACATAATCTTTCCAAGCACCATATACTTCAGTTATTTCAAACGATCTTGTAAAGTAGTGCTAGTGCTACTCAAATTGGGCCCAGATAAAAACTATGGCATTATGTAATTTGTCCTATTCCTTAACCAATTTAGACATAGAAGTATAAATCATCCCATTTCCCTTGTATGGGACTCTATGCATTCCTTGGCCACCATTTTGCTAACGAGTGGGATTTTTTCTATAGCACTTCTCCTTTGGCTTTAGATCCCACTCAATTGTTCCATTACTTTAGTTTGGGGTAGGAAAGCACTATCTATCTTGGATGTTGGTAGATGACAGTACTCATGTGCCACCCCTTTTGCACCATCCAAATATTGGTTGCAATCCCTTAGCAACTCTTGGATGCCCTTATTTAGGTTGTGAGTTGTGTCCTTCTAGTAACTTAGCCCCATATTGACCCACCTTATCATCTTCTCACTCAATTGTGGAATTTATAGGGGCACTTCCTTGAAGTTATGTTGCCATTCCTACAAATGGTCCATGCATATGTGTCATCCTTCTTATCATTTCTATCATTCCCTCAACCAATGGGGAATCATTGACCCTTATTTGCATGTGTTTTGCATGTCTAATACAACTTTATAAAATTTGTTAGTAAGCTCAAGCTATCATGAATCTCCAAAGCATATTCCAGAAAGTTGCTTTTATCATACTTCGTAGTCTTGTAACATTCCACTTAATGCTTCAAGTGCTCGATTTATTTCTTATATCATTCCATTTTTTGAGCCATTTTGAAGATATTGGATTCATTTTCTTGGGTTATAGAAACTCCAAATGCAGTCGTGCAAACTAGATCCAACTCATCTACATCCATTACAATAGCCTTTATAGTCTCGATTACTATCTAATTTGAGGACATCCTTCTTTTCTTATGGGTTTACCTACTGATATGTTTATTTTTCTTACTAAATGAGAAAAACTCTAATTGAGCCACGTCATCTCCTACTAGCCGAGATGCTTAAATAAAATGTTGGAAACTTGGGTTAGTTTGGATGGGCTCATTACCCCGAGTCTCATGGAAGACTCGGTTGTTGTGATGGGATCTTGTCTTTTGTGTCAAACTGCTTACTGAGTGGGTGATTTGGCTTGATCCTCACCTCCCCCTTGAGTATCTACTTTGGGAGTTGCAAGGTCTTTCTCAAATTCCTTGGTTTGAGACACTTGGGCTTCAATATCTACTATCTCAGTTCCCTAAGTTGTCGCACTAGTATCTATTTTTATCCCTAAACCTTCTACTTCACTAGTTTTACCTAAAGATTTTGTTTTCTCTATTTGGGCTTATTCAACCTTTTTCATCTTCTCTAAAGCTTCGTCATAGCTAAGCACCCACCTCTTGACCTCTTCTTTAGGGTATTCTTCATTGGAATAAGCCCATTGGATAACAAAATATGATCTGTGATTGGCAACCACCTTCTTTGGATTGTGCATCTTGAAGAGTTCATGCTTGAATCTATATGCTTCCATTTATTCTACTTCCTTTCTCATAGAGATGGAGTTTGGCAGCCCAAATAGCCCCATGGTCATGGATATATTGTAAGGAAAAGTTTCTTCTATGTGGTGGACACGGCTTCATTTAAACCAAAAGGAACTGTTTGATAAGAAATTTCCCTAATCACCACTTTATCAAGGACATGTTTTGAAAAAGTGTAGGGTGCCTTTGTTGCACCATAAATTGTGATATACATTAACAATTTATCCAAATACCAATCTCCAATGTCTTCTAGGACTTTGCTTTCGTTTTCAAACAACTCGGGGCATCTTCTCTCCAATATCAACTCACATAAGGGAGCAAAGAACTAATCACATATATGTCCATATTAATATGAGTACTTGTGTTCCCATATCCCCTAGAAATACATGTGAATTGGAGGACATGAGGTGTTCTAAGCCCATTTCATCACCAAAAATGGATTAGTAGTGTAGACAATAGCTAGTAGTTATGAGGCCATGTAGAATTCAGGTTATGTGTGTAATACCCCAAGGACGTGCCCCAGTTATATTATGAATTGTAATCATGTTTATGAATTGTAATCATGTTTTGTAGACTCGTGAGCCGAGTATTCATAAGCTGGTGGGATTATGTGTTTATTAGGCCGGAGAGCCTAAGTGTTATAGGCCAAGAGCATGTTTTTGTATATGTAATTATGCAGAACATTAATAAAGATTAAACATCGTTGCGTGCAGACCTACCACAAAGAAAGAGTGATGGGGGACTAAGCTTCAACAAGGTGGGTAAGGGAAACGGGAATGAAATGTTGGAAAGAGGGGCTAAGCTTAGGGGCTTAAGTCCTTGGGAATAACAATTTATTATTATTCCAAAGTGGTGTGAATGGTATACTTTTATCCTAAGTTCCTGGAAAAGGGAACGCGTACTTGATGGAGTGCATGCAGCTTCATGGGTGACATGTGTCGGCCAAGGCACATGCAATTTAACTCAAGAATTGAGTTGTGATGGAGGTCCGTCCTCCATTCCTGTATCTGTTGTCAGAACCGTGTGGCCTCTGCATATGATCTCTCCATACCTCATGCAGCTATAAAACCAGAAAAACGTAATATTTTCTTGAGAAGCCGACGTATCCTTTGTCTGAACCATTTGAGTATGTGTTCGACCTTTGCGTTGATTCCTTGTCACGCACCCTGAAACCAATGGCAAACCCGTGGATTCAGTCGTGTCACCTGTGTATCCTGTGAGCCCAGCCTATCCACCCTTGCAAAGCCGAGTCTGTACCCGAACTATCTTTGGGTTGTTGCCTTCTATTTTTCCTGAGTGGAATTGTGTTGTTGTTATCCTCACCTTGCGGGAATTGGGTTGAAATTGGTTGAGAAGGTGGGTTGTCAGACCCGTGGTTGAAGAGGAAGGTTTTCAGTCCTGTGAGCAGCTCTCTCTAAGTGAGAGAGTCTGCTGGGAAGTGGTTTTCTCCCAGAGAGATTCCAGCACCAGCTACGGAGCTCTGAGAATTTCTGATTTAGCCTATTATCGAGACCCAGAGAGGGAGGTGAAGCACCGATGGACTGTGCTTGTAAAGGTGTATACTCCCAGTTGGAACAAGCATGTGGGGAGTGAGAGTTCATGAGTAGTGGGCATAAGAAAGCTCCTGGAGAGAATCCTTCTGGTTGCTCTGTGCGGTTTTCTTGTAACCTTAGCGTAGTCTAGGATTCCCTTGCCCAAGGTGGAGCTTAGTCCCAGCTCGGGGGTGACCCACTGCTGAGCGTGATGAGCAGCGTGGTCTAAGGGTGGGAGGTTCGTGGAAGGTCTGCACGTAGTTGGTAGAGTTACTACAGTTTCAAAGATAAGTATCATTATGTGTTTAATTTCAATTAAAATCCATGTTTGTGATGCTTGTAATATTATCATGTATTCCGTTGCAAGTGGAATTATTGTTAATTATAATTAATTCTATATGTTAGCGGTAATTATGTGTTTACTTTGTGTTAAGTCATTTAACTTCATTTAAATGCATAATTTATAAGTGTTATTCCGTGTAGTAGCGTTGCCCGGTAGTGGGGTTGATGGTCGGGGACGTTACAATATGGTATCAGAGCCCATAGTTTCAACGCTGAGCCTGGATGGGTCGGATAAGTGGTCTTCGGACCCAAGGTTTCGAGTGGAAATGGTGTTCGGATTGAACCAATTTCGAACCTTATAATGTTTCTGAGTGCGAAGGGGTTACTTGGTCATGTTACGAAGCTTAGGAGGAGTAGTGGTAGAATAAAACCGTAGTCGGCGTGGTAATTGACCACGGAGAGAGAGAAATCAACACTTAGGGTGTTGGAGCCGTAGGATCTGTTTGGGAAAAAGGAAAGTCCTTTACGACCGTCAGATCCGAAAAAGGTGCAGGAGGGTTATCCTGGAAGCCTTTCGGAGTTCAGTAGTCAGGAGAAGTGGAATGTGCTGAGGCATAAACTTCCGAAGGAGATCTACATCGTAGATCGTAGGAAAAGAGTTTGATCGTTAAATCCATGTCCAGGAAGGCAAAGGAAAATCACTTCGGAGGATTTCTACTGTGGATTGTGACAAACTCCCAAAGTCCCGAAGTAGATCGCAATCGTCTGTTGCGAAGGACACGCATCAAGAGATCGTGTACTTCGGGTGGAAGTACTTTGAGAGGAGGGAAGTGCTGTGAGTTTGAAACTCCCGAAGCCCGAAGTGTCGAAGTTGATCATATTCGTTGATCGTGAAGGAGGACACGCGTCGGTAGATCATGAACTCTGGGAGAAAGCGCTCTGGGAAAAAGTGAGCGTAGAGGAGTTGAAACTCCCGAAGCCCGAAGAACCGAACTGGTGAGTCATGATGATGTCACCTATAGGTGACATGGATACATGGGATGTGTGCCACGTGTCAGTGGGTTTAGAACCTGTGGAAGATTGAGATGGCATTTGGAACGTGACGAGTGTCACCCATTTGAATGGGCCATGTATCAGTCGTTAGTATTCTACCATGTGGCATCCTGTGTGAGCATGGTGAGTGGGACTTGAGGTTACGTAACGTAGTTAAAGGTTGGAGGACCCATAATGGCGTTGATCATGATACATCAAGATCAACGACCAGGAGACATTGCGATAACCCAAGTTGCATGGAAGCTAATTCTCCAAGGCGGTCCCGCAATCCAAACCGTGGTTTCACTAAAGGTTTACATGTTAGCGTTAGAAGAATTGTGGGACGAAAGGCAGGTTGCTCCAAACCACCGTTGCATGCCCCCACAATTGGGAAAACGTTAAGTGATGTAACGTAATAACGTCACCTAAGGTGACATGGGAGTGTTCGGAGGTTAATGGTTCGGGGTGTCTAGATGTGAAATCTTCTGAAGTCTCGAAGTCTCGGAACTCAGACGCCTAAGGTTCCACAATGAGTGTCAATCGTTGGATGTTGGGTAGACGTGGACCGTTGATCCACCCTATTGCGCGAGTTCGGTAACTCGGAACTCCGAGTGACTGTTGTGTTATGCTTGGAAATCTTCCGAAATTCTGAATTCTTGGAACTCAGACGCCTGAGGTTCCACAGTGAGTCTCAGCCATTGGATGTTGGATAGACATGGACTGTTGATCCACCCTACTGCATGATTTCGGTAACTCGAAACTCTGAGTGACTGTTGTGTTATGCTTGGAAATCTTTTGTAGTTGAAGGTCAAAGGCCCGAGTAAGCGCTTATTGATCTAGCGCTTGGTCATGACCCATTGTCGTGTGGATTGGGGACTGAGAGAAAGGGGCTAGTGCCTGAAAACTTAGCAGAGAAGAGCTCCGAAAGAAGAAATATGTGGGGATTCTTGATTGAATGAGGATCATATAGAATGAAAACTAAACGTTTTCTTGATTCAGATTTGTTTATGATTCATATGGATGATTTTAGGGGCTAAATTTCGCTCATGGGCTAATTTTCCATGGTTTTTCCAAAAACGAGATTCGTTATTTTAAAAATAATTCGCCCAAATTCTATAGGATAAAATTGTTTTACCTTAAAAATTGCCAAAATTTTATAAAAACTATATAAAATCCTTAGAAATTTGAATAATTTTACAAAAATATTGCCAATCAATTATAGTTGGCATATGAAGGATTAGTAAGATTCGCCAAGATTTCTACATTTTAAAATAAATTTTCATCCTTAAAATCATCCGTGTAAATTATGAATGTTGTGGGATTTGTTAAGGAATAATGGCCTAACAAATTCCAGTTGTCTGCACATTGTGTTTGCAGAAGTTTAACGAGTGTCAGAACCGAATAGAGTTTCCACTGAGTGCAAAGAAATGGAGGAGACACAATATACTTCCAATTGAGAGAATGAAATAAAAGTGATGGACGTCCATTTGGGAGTTGAAGGATCGAACTCTAATGGGCATGGAGAAGAGATAGATAAGGAAGGTCATATGATGAAAATCATTGAAAGATTGCAGAAAGATGCCCAAAATCACCGAGCAGATAGCAGAAAACTCATGAAAGCTAAGGAACAACAGGGAGAATTCAACTTAAAGTTGATGAAGAGTCTTGAGAGAATAGAAAATAAGTTGGAGAAGGAGAGAGACTCGAGCAAAATAGGGAGTCACCAGACTTCTGAAGGAAGAAGATCAAGGAGTGGTGGTAGACACCATCATCACTCCCAAGGTTGTTCCAAGAGGAGGGTACACAGTAGTTCAAGCCCATCTCCTACTAGAAAGCACAGGAGATCTGAAGTGGATGAACTAAAGGGAGAAATGAACAAGATTAAGCCTCCTATGTTTGATGAAGAATACAAGAAGGAGGAAGATGTCGAAACATGGTTTCTTGTCATGAGAAAATATTTCCAACTGCAGAATTATTCCTCTCATGCAGAAGGAAGAATTGTGATGTATCAACTGAAAGGAAAAACATCCATGTGGTGGGATCAACTTGTGCAGGTGCGACACATTAGAAAGAAAGATATCACTTGGAAAGAATTAGAGAGGTATTTCGAGAAGAAATACTTGACTAAAAGATACTATGACATAAAGATGGAAGAGTTCTTTGAACTCAAGCTGGGCAACATGACCATTGATGAATACGAACGAAGATTTTTGGAATTGTTGAAGTATGTCTCGTTCATCAAAGATGAGACTGTCAAGATTCAGAGGTATCTAAGTGGATTGCCAACTTCCATTGGCAACAAGTTTCGGTATGATGACCCTAAGACTATAGAAGAAACGATAAGAAGAGCGAAATGCTTATATGAACAACAATGAGAAAATCCTACTTTTCAAAAGGCTTGGGATGACCAGAAGAAGTTCAATAAAGAGCAAAGGCAGAAGGGAAACAAACCTCCCTTTTTCAGAAACAGTCCTCAAGGACAGCCATCGTTTAGAGAGCCGAGAATGGCTAACGTAGGGGGACAAAGGCCAAGGCAGACACCCATTCAGTGTTGGGGTTGTCAGGGAAACCATAAGTACAGAGATTGTCCCCACAAAAATGGAAAAGTGGGAGTTGTCCATAATGTTCAGCAAGATGAAACAGTGGAGGACATGGGTAGTATAATTCCAAGGATCCACGTAGCCCTGGACAACAAGCAAGTTGGATATTAGTCACACATGATTGAACTGGAAGGTATGATCAATAACCATCCCTTCACTATTTTAATTGATTCAGGGGCTAGCCATAGTTATGTAGATCCTAGAGTGGTGGAAAGTTTGCAATTGTCGAGAAGCAAACATGGAAAGTCTTGGTTAGTGCAGTTGGCTACAGGAACCAAGAGAAAAGTCACTGAGTTAGTTAAGTCATGTCCAGTGGACATGAATGGACTGAGCACAAAGGATGAATTGAATGTTCTGCCTTTAGGTTATTATGATTGTCTAATTGGGATGGACTGGTTGGACCAGCACCATGCCATCTTGGATTGTCGTAACAAGGCATTCACTTGCCTGGATGAGGAAGGAAATCGGAAAACAGTCCAAGGAATTCCCAGAGTTGTTGCTATCAGAGAAATCTCAGCAATGCAGCTGAAGAAGTGCTACAAGAAAGGTTGTCAATTATTTGCAGCCCATGTGGAGGAAACACCTAAGGATATGGTGTCAAGTACTGGAGATCATGCGGTACTAAAGGAGTTTGAAGATGTATTCCAAGAGGTACCCAGACTACCCCCGAAAAGAGATATTGATTTCTCTGTAAACCTAATGCCTGGAGCAACTCCAGTGTCAAAAAATCCTTGCATAATGAGTACACCAGAGCTGAAAGAACTGCAATTGCAGCTTGAAGAGCTTCTAAAGAAGGGGTATATACACCCAAGTGTGTCACCTTGGGGTGCCTCGGTCCTATTCATGAAGAAGAAGGACAGGACATTGAGATTATGTATCAATTTCAGACAATTGAACAAAGTAACTGTAAACAACAAATATCCTCTGCCGAGGATTGATGACCTCTTCGATCAGTTGAAGGATGCAAAGATATTTTCGAAGATAGATCTCAGGTCGAGATATCACCAAGTAAGAATAAAGGATGAAGACATCAATGAGAACACCTTTAGAACAAGGTATGGTCATTACAAGTTCGCAGTGGTGTCATTTGGGCTATCGAACGCACCTGTTGTTTTTATGTGCCTGATGAATGGTGTATTCAAGAACTATCTAGACAAGTTTGTCATAGTCTTCATGGATGACATTCTGGTGTATTCCAAGTGGGAGGAAGAGTATGAACAACATCTGAGGATGGTGTTGCAGGTGCTAAGAGAGTACCAACTGTATGCCAAGTTGAGAAAGTGCTTTTTTTATCAAGAGCAGATCCATTACTTGGGGCATATTATTTCAGAGGATGGAATAGTTGTAGATCCTGAGAAGATTGAGGCCATCATAGAATGGTCAACGCCAAAGAACGTGACAAAAGTCAAATCCTTTATGGTTCTAGCTAGTTTTTACAAAAGGTTTATCGCAGGGTTCTCAAGGATAGCTTACCCTATCACTTCCTTACAAAGGAAGGAGAAGAAGTTTCAGTGGACAAAGGATTGTGAGAGAAGCTTCCAGCAATTGAAGCAATTGTTAACCAGTGCTCCAATCCTGAGGATTACAGACCCAAATGAAGATTTTGTGGTGTGCACAGATGCATGCAAAGAAGGATTGGGAGGAGTCCTCAGTCATAATGGATTCGTAATTTGTTATGAATCCAGAAAGTTGAAATAGCACGAAAGGAACTATGCAACTCATGATTTAGATTTGGCAGCCATCGTTCACGTTTTAAAGAAATGGAGGCATTACCTCATTGGAAGGAGATTCAAACAGAGGATAGACCATAATGGTCTGAAGTATTTGTTTGATCAACCAACCTTGAACGTTAGGCAAAGTAGGTGGTTGGAGTTTCTCTGTGAGTACAATTTTGATATCAAGCATATCAAAGGGAATGAGAATAAAGTGGTTGATGCACTCAACAGGAGAGTACACAAATTACATGCTACAACCATTAGCATGTACCAAACTGATATTAAAAGCAGAATTTCGGAGGCTACAAATACAGATTTGTAGTACAGGGATTTGGTAGCAAAGCTACAACAAGGTGAGATGCCACATAAAGTGGAAAATTATAATTTGGAAACTGACGGAACACTTCTGTACAAGAACAAAATTTATGTACCTAATGTCCAGAATTTAAAACTTATGATTTTGAATGAAATGCATAATGTGCCTTATGCTGGGCACCCTGGATATCAGAAAACTGTGGCAACAGTCAAGAGCCATTACTTTTGGCTAGGTATGAAAAAAGAGATTGTTGAATACATCGCCAGATGTATGGAGTGCCAGAAGGTTAAAGCTGAGCACATGCACCCAGCAAAGTTGTTGCAACCTTTACCCATTCCTGAGTGGAAGTGCGAGGTAGTGACAATGGATTTCATCACAGGATTGCCCAGGATAGGAAAGCAACATGATTCAATCATGGTGGTGGTGGACAAGCTTACGAAAGCTCTACATTTTATTCCGCTAAAGACTACTCCCAAGGCAGCTAACGTTGTTGATATTTTTATGAGGGAACTAACACGATTGCACGGTATTCCCAAGACAATTGTGTCTGATAGGGACTCGAAATTTACCTCCAAGTTCTAGAAGGGGTTGTTCAAAAGATTCAGAACGAATCTGAACTTCAACACTGCTTATCATCCAGAGTCTGATGAACAGACATAGAGGGTGAACAGAGTAATAGAAGACACGCTAAGGATGTATGTGATGGACAAACCATCTAAATGGGAAGACTACCTACACTTGGTAGAATTTGCCTACAATAATGGGTATCAAGCATCCTTGAAGATGAGCCCATTTGAAACACTTTATGGCAGAAAGTGCAATACTTCAGTAAGCTGGGATAATCCCGCTGATAGAGAAGTGGTTGGGCCAGAGTTGCTCAAGGAAATGGAAGAACAAATGCTAAAAATTAAGCAAAATTTGAAGGTTGCCCAAGATAGGCAGAAGAGTTATGCTGATAAAACAAAACCCACAAAGAAATTAAGAAGGGAGACCATGTTTTCCTGAAAGTGAAAGCCAATAGAAGTTCCCTGAAGCTGAAAATTGTTCCAAGTTGGCAGCCAGATTTTGTGGGCCATTCGAAATCCTAGAAAGGATTGGTCAGTTGCATATATGCTTGCATTACCTGCATCCATGACTGTACATAATGTGTTTCATGTTTCATTGATTAAGAAATATATACATGATGATAATCATGTAATCGATTGGAATGTGATTCAGGTGGCGCAAGAAGGTGTCTTGCAAGTGCATCATGTGCGCATATTGGACCGAAAAAACAAATAGCTCCGGAATCGAACCATAGGGCTTGTAAAAGTCCAGTGGACCTGGTACGGTCATGAGGACACGACATGGGAGCATGAAGATGCTATGCGGGCAGAATACCCACATCTTTTGGAAGATTTTGAAAATCTTGTTGATGTTGTGTAAAGAGTTGCACTGAGTCTGTGCAAAAACAAGGGGAGGGGATTGTAATACCCCAAGGACGTGCCCCAATTATATTATGAATTGTGATCATGTTTATGAATTGTAATCATGTTTTGTAGGCTAGTGAGCCGAGTATTGATAACTTGGTGGGATTATGTGTTTATTAGGACGGAGAGCCTAAGTGTTATAGGTCATGAGCATGTTTTTGTATAAATAATTATGCAGAACATTAATAAATATTAAACATTGTTGCGTGCAAACCGACCACGAAGAAAGAGTGATGGGGGATTAAGCTTCCACAAGGTGGGTTAGGGAAAGGGGGCTGAAAGGTTGGAAAGAGGGGCTAAGCTTAGGGGCTTAAGTCCTTGGGAATAATATTTTATTATTATTCCAAAGTGGTGTGAATGGTATACTTTTATCCTAAGTTCCTAGAAAAGGGAACGTGTACTTGATGAAGTGCATGCAGCTTCATGGGCGACATGTGTCGACCCAGGCACATGCAATTTAACCCAAGAATTGAGTCGTGATGGAGGTTCGTCTGATGTCTGAACCGTGTGGCCTCTCCGTCTAATCTCTGCATACCTCACGCAGCTCAGAAACCAGAAAACCATAATGTTTTCCTAAGAAGCCAATGTATCCGTCGTCTAAACCGTTTGAGTCTCTGTTCGACCTTTGCGTTGATTCCTTGTCACGCACCATGAAACCAGTGGCAAACCCGTGGATTCAGCCGTGTCACCTGTGTATCATGTGAGCCCAGTCTATCCGCCCTTGCAAAGCCGAGTCTATACCCGAACTGTCTTTGAGTTGCTACCCTCTGTTTTTCTTGAGTGGAATTATGTTGTTGTTATCCTCACCTTACGGGAATTGGGTTGAAACTGGTTGAAGAAGCGGTTTGTCAGGCCCGTGGTTGAAGAGGCAGGTTGTCAGGCCTGTTAGCAGCTCTCTCCAGGTGAGAGAGTCTGATGGGAAGTGATTTTGTCCCAGAGGGAGTCCAGCACCAGCTACGGAGCTCTGAGAATTCCTGATCCAGCCTGTTGTTGAGACCTAGAGAGTGAGGTGAAGCACCGATGGACTGTGCTTGTGAAGATATATACTCCCGGGTGGAATAGGCATGTTGGAAATGAGAGTCTGTGAGTAGTGGGCGTAAGAAGGCTCCTGGAGAGAATCCTTCTGGTTGCTCTGTGCAGTTTTCTTGTAACCTTAACCTAGTCTAGGATTCTCTTTCCCAAGGTGGAGCTAGTCCCAGCTCGGGGGTGACCCACTGCTGAGCGTGATGAGCAACGTGGTCTAAGGCTGGGAGGTTTGTGGAAGGTCTGCACGTAGTTGGTGGAGTTACTACAGTTTCAAAGATAAGTATCATTATGTGTTTAATTTCAATTAAAATACATGTTTGTGATGCTTGTAATATTATCATATATTCCATTGCAAGTGGAATTATTGTTAATTCTAATTAATTCTATATGTTAGCGGTAATTATGTGTTTACTCTGTGTTAAGTCATTTAACTTCATTTAAATGCATACTTTATAAGTGTTATTCTACATAGTAGTGTTGCCCGACAGTGGAGTTGATGGTCGGGGACATTACAATGTGCCTTCAGGGGAAAACTTGGCTCTTGCTTTGCCTGAAGTGAGAGACAAGATAGTAGCCCAATTGAAAATTATTCCTTTTTCAAGCACCATATGTTGTAGTGGGACCCGAGCTTCTTGAAAATAGGAAACATCCTTGTCCCCATACAACCCATTGACTAAGGAAATCATGTTTCTATATGGCTTGCTAAGGTTAATAGTAGGATAAATATTTATATCCTTGGACTTGAAATATCTACCCTCTTCTAGTCATCCTTTCATAATTTCATGCAAATTGTTTTATTCCATGAATTATTGCACCCAAATGGTGGTCATGTACTTTTCAACCTTGGGAAATTTGTTTGCCTCATAAAAGGCTATACATCGTCATGTATTATTCATTATGCTTGAGAGCTCCACATTCATATGATCAACTATCCATCTAATTATCTTTATCTTGGAACAAGGGAGGACAATTAATCTAGCAACTACGTTGTGGAGCCAAGGCCTTTACATATTATGATTTATAATGGCATCCTACACATCTTGATCAATCAAATTGACTCTTTCCATAAAGTCATAATTGTTGCATTTGATGCTAGGTCTAACAAAGTGATGGTCCCTCTATGAAGAGGTTCTCGTTCTTCCTTTCCCCTTTTTCATAAGGAATTTTGACATCTTTACCACCACCATCCCTTCTTTTTCCATTTTGCCTTGAGAAATATCTGTCCATGACATCCCAACTAACATCCTCCTCTAGTGATTTCATGTTCAATCATCTTTCTCTCAAGCATCCAAGCTATCGCCCTCTTTTGCTTGAATTTTGGCGCTAACCCTTTTCTTAGAGGTGTTCTAACACTTACTTCAGGGAGGTTAATTATAACTCGAAGTTCCTCGAGCTCTCTTCGCTCCGGGAGAACTGGAGTTTTTGAAAAGTTTGGTTGTAAATATCTCATATTTGAATAATTTAGTTCAAGAATGCCCCATGTTTGCTTTCAGCATCGAAAGCAATTTCTTTTTTATTATATACTGTCAAATTCGTCCGCTTGATAAACTTCTTGTAAGATCGATTCGAATTTGGGTTTTGAATTAAACATTTAAGATACAGCACGATTTTTCACTGCCGCCTCTAAATCCTTTTTTCCCAGCTCCCAAAACGATATCCCTCATCTTTTTTTCCCAGCTTCGTACTTTTCAAAACAATGTTGTCAAGAAAGGGGTTCGAACCGTGACCTCTAGATCTCTTTATTCCAGCTTGATACTGGAAAAGGTATGAGATTATGTCAAGAATGGGATTCGAACCCATGCCCTTTCGGACCAGTACCTGAAACTGGCGCCTTAGACCAACTCGGCCATCTTGACATATATGTCATATGCTATTTGATAATAATAATGAATTAAAATAGATGCGAGACGATAAACATATAAAATATTCTAGATTTGTAAACAAGACTAAATTCGCCTCATATTTAGCAATCCCGATCACAATCTCCCGCTCCGGAGGCGAGCGCGCGCCTTATCCATTAGGCCACGCAATCAATTGGTTTCAGTTAAAAAATTCTTTGGCTACAACTTTTATGTAATATTCCTCCTACACATCTTGATCAGTGAAATTGGCCATCATGTTAGTGGTCCATATCACTAACATGGCCACATGGTTACCTACGATTTTCAACCTTTTTGGACCTCCCATATCATCCACCCGATTTACAAAATAGAGATCGAAATCTTCCTAGTAACTATTGCATGATTATGGTCTAAAATCTTTGTCGTATCCTTAAACATTCACATCTCCATATGGGCAAAGACAAAAAGAGTGCCAAAGGATAATGAGGATTTTGGAGGCTTTAAGGTAAACAAATATAAAGTATATTGTTTCTTCACACACTTCTTCAATGCATTTGACATAATTCCTCAACACCTATTAGTTAGCAAGTTTAACGCTTTTGGTTCTTCTATCCTAGGTGGTTTCACTTTCAATGATACATTACGAAATTATTATTTGTAACGTTTTTCAGTCTAATCGAGGGATATTACGGTGCGGAATATATATAAAAATGAAATTTATGCTAACTAATTTAATTCATTTACTATTTGTCAATTTTCCGTAGCTTTTAGCTACAAATTAAAATAGATTTAACTATTGTCTACAACCATAAAATAGAAGCATCTACAACATGCTAATAATCAACATGAAAAGTAATTAAACAACTCATTACAATAACATATAAATCACTTCCAAAAATACAGAGTTCATGTACAACAATTAAACACATAATTTAACACAACAACAAGATAAAACACTTATATTTTCACAACAATTGTGCAACCCGCTGCTTGGGACAGACGTTCCACCCAACCATAGACTAAATATTCCAAATCTCAATATCCAATCACCCCCGAGCTGAGGCTAGTAATCCACAAAATAGGGCGGTCTCTCATAGTCCACTCACAGCTCATAAAACTCTCAACCCAACTGACATTCTCCTACAACTATCTCAATTTTCCACCAGCTCTCTTCCTCTTGGCCTGTTCAACCTGAGGAATGTACCCCTTCACTGATCTTAGTCCCTCGGGCGTCTCATTCGTTTATCAGGGTCTCTCTGGCATAGAAAAATAGTAATCTCCCAACTGGGAATTCAAGGGAAATTGTTGCTAGGAAAACTATCAGTAAACCAACAACAAACACTTGTTGTTTTAGTGCAACTCACACAAGAGTTCACTCTTTAGGCCTAAGAACCTGGCTCTTCAGTTTTCTAGCTCCAAATCGCTTCAATTACACTCTAGCATGCTCTAGAATTCGCTTTCCATGGCTGCATCAACTTCAAGCTCTGTTTTTTTCTCTCTCCTTACTTATCATGCACAAAAACTCAATGTGTAATATTGTTGTCCCAACCCATACAAATTTCCTCTCTTTGGTTTGTCTTTCTTGACTCACACTCTTCCCCGAGTTGATTGTACTCAACCCCCATGTGCTCAATAACTTTGGGATGTGACCACTCACACCCACTCTCTTACAAGTATTCAATGATTGGCTTTGGGAACACTCAATCAGAAATTGGAAGGTTCATATACAATTAACAAATTTAGGAAAATGAGTTAAATTAATATACATAGGTATTTCCCCTTTGGACCCCTCTTGGTCATTATCCTAGACACTCCCCTCTCTTGTGGATTAATTCAGCCCCCATCTCTTGTCCACATCCCCTTAGTAGTTGGCATAACATTTTATTATTAAAACATAGAAATACAATTCACATATTATATCGTTTTGGCCGTAGCCACACATTATATCTATATTAAGCATAAATTAAACTGTGGATTATAGTGGGGATGTTACATTATTGGCAACGTATGGATGATGATTGGTGACACATAGGAGGGATAGAGTACTAGAGTTAAACAAGGCTTCTCATTCTCTCTACACTTTTTGGAATTTGACGAGCTAGAGGAACTCATGTCATATTCATTTTTTCCAATAGATGGTATTTTGATCTTTGAAGTACCTATTGTTATTCTAGAATTTTCATATGGAATTATCCTAGTATCCCACTCATTGAGGGTCCTCTAGATACATCTTGCATCTTGGCTTCCTTTTGTGATCTCATTTAAGTTAATCTGGAAAAAAAAAAGTCATGACTTTTAACATCCCTAAAAGGGAGAAAAGTGATATGGTTCCTACTAACAAAGGTGAGAGGGTTGAGGTAGTCTCTTCATATGTATATTTGGGGGTCCTCTTCTCCAAACCACGCTTTATCTTGACTCCAACAATAGAACTTGGTAGACTGAGCAAGGGGTATATAGGTCTTTCTAGCCTTGAAACATAATGTTTTCAACTTTAGTTTTAGAATGTTTGATTGGAGATCTAACCCTTTCACTCATTGGTCACACCTACCCTCTTAAGGGGATGTGAGGTTTAGGGACCTTTCTTTTGAGGAGTTGACCAAACCAAGATAGAGTGTGTGTTTGTCACAAGGATATCTTAACACATTCATGTTAAGAGATCAATCCCTCATGCTATCATTCTTACATAATTTGGTAAAGCCCCACTCATTACTTCAATGATCTTTCATGTGGAGATGATTATACACATGCTTAGAAAAATGGGAAACTCATAAAGTGGTCTTCTTAAAAATCCATATCTTAGTACAAAGAGCTTTATGGAGTAGACATAATGTGGGATTGATTCATGTTGGCATGCGAGAACCCCTTCATTACTTCACCTCATTAACCTTGATATTAATAGGCCACCCATGTATATATTTTTAGTGGACACTCCCCATCTTTCCAAGGGATAGAT
>SNQJ01S0045293.1:85952-96265 GCA_010110895.2 Picea sitchensis | reverse complement strand
AAAAATCCATATCTTAGTGCAAAGAGATTTATGGAGTAGACATAATGTGGGATTGATTCATGTTGGCATGCGAGAACCCCTTCATTACTTCACCTCATTAACCTTGATATTAATAGGCCACCCATGTATATATTTTTAGTGGACACTCCCCATCTTTCCAAGGGATAGATAAACAAAGGTATTCACAAATTAATATTTATAGAGCCTACCTTCAGTGCACATGGTTTATGCCAAGACAAGATATTTCTTCCAAACTTAAAAACTACTCAAACTTGCATCTCTAGTGTAGGGATGGGCTCATTTGGCTCCTAGGGTACACCAAACTCTAGTTGCTTTACGTCATGAGGGTCCCTCTCACCAAGCTTAGAGTATCTCTCACCATCTTTGCATTGAGGTAGATCATCATGATATTAATTAGGAGCACTATATTTGCCATATTTTCTCCTTGGAGCCTGAGACTGGGGACCATTTTTTATTAAAATGCTCTCCTTACTATGAGATTAGAGGATGATTATTTTTCTCTTCAACAAATCACTTGGTTCTCTCTAGACACTCATGGCTTCTAAGGACTAGAGATTCTTTTCACTCTTCCTCTAGTAGATGTTCAACCTTCCACAACAACTTACCATAGGATACTTCCCTAGATCGACATTAGTGTCTCTTACGTCTATCCATCTAACATTAGTAGGAATGAGCTCCACAATCATCTTCCAATCTTACATGATAAATATGTGATGCATCATAAACCAAATTACTCCTATGGCCTCACGCCCATCACACATTTCTTTGCGACCTTGAATGTAAAAAACACTTATATAAAGCAACAAGTCTATGCGAGGGAACCTCCTTCTTCTCGAACATTTTCATTGTTCCTCATCTTATTTCACTGGTACTTTATAATTATTTTTCCTTTTTAGATTATTTTTCTCTATTCTGAATCTTCCTTGTGATGCACTTTTGCTTGATTCCCTAGTTATCTTAATTTATTTTATTCTTTGCAATACTATAAATCAACTTTAATATTTAATGAATCTTAATATTTAAGTTAAATTAAACTATGGATACTTTAAATTTTACCATGATTTCAATACTTTAAATTTTTACCATGGGTTTACCTATAAATGAATGTTAATGTGGGTAAAAATGGCTTTGTTTTTCCACAATTATAGCAATCAATAAAGGCTTTTTATTAAGGGAGATTATTTAGAATACGCCCTCCTTCACTAAGCAAAATAGTAAGTAAATGCAATAAAGTACATAGTACCATCCTTCTAAACCATAATTAAAAAGTATTTGATAATCTCATAATTTAAAATTTGTAATTGATTAAAAAGAAGTAAGTATATGCAATTAAGTACATAGTACAATTTAAAGAAGTAAGTGTATTCAATTAAGTACAACCCTTATAAACCATATTTAAAAAGTGTGTAATAATCTAATAATTTAAAATGTGTAATTGATTTAAAAAAAATTCTATAATGTATTATTAATTAATATTTATTTTAATTTGGATATTAATATTAATTAAAAGGGGATGTTAAGAATATAATATATAAACAAGATAATGAGAAGGTGAAAGCACATGATCTTAATTGTATCGAGAATGAAATGAAAAACATAAATATGAATGGAAACATACATATATAGGTAATGCAAAAGCATAGTAATATAGTGAGAATGAAATTCTATTAATAAAGCAAATAGGAAAAGATTGTGAAATGCAAAGCAATACAAACTAGATATAATGGTGGTAGCTTATCTCTAAAGAGAGAGGTGTCGACTACGCTCATTCGCAAGATGAACATTACAAGAGGCCAAAATGGTCTTTTAACATAAAGTACTAAACCCTAAAAGGAAAAAATCATAAAGATCCAAAACCCTAACCCTAAGAGATGAAGTGGCCAATAAGAATGTGAGCCTTGAAGAGTTTAGTTGATACATCAACTTCCTATGATTGCAACTTTTGCATACAAACTCTCTTTGGGGCACATAATAGCCAATTGGAAAGATCTCAATGAGAAGAACAATTTTAGTCAAGGATTACAGTTTCCATGGCAACCCTAGTCCATTGTAGGGTCAAAAAACATTGTTCAGGGCCACAAAGTAACGCCAAAAGTTTAGGATCTAATTTTTTTTAGAAAAACTGCCAAGATGGGTGTAATATCCCCCATTATCAACAACCCAAAAATCTTGCTCTGATATCACAGAGTAAGGTGCTAAGCCCCAAGTTGAGTCATGCCACACATATTTTCTTCTTCTGATACAAATTCTAACAACGAAAGTATCTCATAAAACAATTGTGCACGCAACCATCGTTGTGTTGTGCGCGACATCTTTTTAACATTTGTGCACGTAGAAATATTTCCTAGTGCACATGGAAATTATTTTCAAGCATGCATAGTGATTTAAGTTTCATGCTAGAATCTCATGACCATTGCTACATAAATCAACTAATAGTTAATATTTATTAACTGTCATGCCCTGCATATGCAACAATTATGCATAATTAACAATAACATGCACAACCATGCATAATTATGTACAATTTCAACAAACATAAATAACATAAACATACACACGATAAACAACATATAAACACACATAAAAAAACACTTATTTTTTGTTATAAATCACCAACTGTGTGAATATATCATACGTACCTCCCAACTGTAGACTATCCTCTTCATACACTCTCAACAACAAGTCACCCTCGAGAAAGGGCTATGACTCCACCAAGGAAAAGGCTCATAATCCAACTAAGGTCTAACCCACAACATAAAACAACACAGGTTCATGCACACACTTCATCAATAGTTCCCAGCTCACAGCCTCTCATTCCCCACATCTTGTCCCACCTGAGGAAATGTACACCCTTATATGCTCAACAGTCCTTCAGGATGTCCCACTTCCCTTCTTGGGCTTCAACAATAAGCTGGCCAGGCAGTCTCAGAGCTCTGTAGCACTTGGAACAAAAGGTTACTTAAGGAGTTACAACACCCACTAGCCTATACACGGGGAAAAATACTCCCAACAACTCTCTCACCCAGAAAGAATGCTCCACGGGCCTAACAACTTGCTTCTTCAACCCAAACCACAAAGGATTTCCTAAGTAACATTCAACTCTAGGTTCAGCTTACCCTCTCTAGCCCATGTACAGATGATGGATGTAAGAGTGAGCGAAAAATTGGAAGAATGATGAATGATCCCCATTACACTAAGTTCCCCACATTATATTGCATGTTCCTTTCTTGACACTTGTCACTCTAGGAAATGCCTTTGACTCCACTTGATAATTCATTACTCTCTCTTGGGAACTTATGATAAAATTATAAAATAAATCTTATGACTTAGGAATAATATTATTTTATTCCTTGGATTAAGCCCCTGTGACTTAGCCCTTTTCTTTAGCTCCCTTTTCCTCTCGTGGAGTCCTAGCCTCCCATTCTCTTTTGTCTAACTTGGTCTGCAACAATGATGTATTTTATTAATAATAACGAGTGTGATTACATAATACATTTTTTAGGCTGATTGACCTTTCAACTCATAGTCTCCTTGGCCTAAAATGCATAAGTAGTATGGCCTCAAAACATATATATATATAATGGCATAATGGCCCAAAACATCCTGGATCGCTGGCCTATATAGCATATATACATTTACAACTTGGGGTATGGCTTAGGGGTATTACATTCCCCTCCCCCTCCCTTATTTATGCATTGTCCTCAGTGTATTATATACACATGTACAATAAAAATTATTCAAAAAGATGTGGGTACTCTTCCCGCATGGAATCCTCATGTTCATAGGTTGCATCCTCGAGACCTGTAATAGGTCCACTGGACCTTTACCAGTTCTATTGCTCGATTCCAGAGCATCTTGAATTCTGGGTTCAATATGCACACTGAATGAACTTGAAAGTCTCGTTCTTGCTCCACCTAGATCACATTCCAATCAATTACATGATTAGCATCAGGAACATAATTCTTAAGAAAAGATACATGGAACACATTATGTATGCATATGTATGCAGGTGGTGCAAGCATGTATGCAACATGACCAATCCTTTCCAGGATCTAAAATGGTTCACAATATCTTACTGCCAGCGTTCGACAACTCCTCAATTTTAGAGAACCCTTCTTAGCCTTCACTTTTAAGAAGACATGCTCGCTGACTTTAAATTGTCTGTGCGCTCTTCCTTTGTCTACATAACTTTTCTACCTATCTTGAGAAACTTTTAAATTCTTCTTTATCTTCACCATCTTCTCTTCCATATCTCTTAGAAATTCTAGCCCAACCACTGCTCGGTCTGTTGGGTTGTCCCAACTCACTGGTGTGTTTCACTTTCTACCATATAATGTTTCAAATGGGCTCATTTTCAAAGATACCTGATACCTATTATTATAATAAAACTCAACTAGATGTAGATAATATTCCCATTTTGATGGTTTATCCATTACTTACATCCTTAACTTATCCTCAATCATCTGATTGACCATTTATTTATGCCCATCTGATTCATGGTGATATATTGTGTTAAAGTTCATATTTGTCCCAAATCCTTTAAATAATCCCTTCTAAAAGTTTGAAGTGAAGTTGGGATCTCTGTGAGAAACAATTGCCTTAGGCACATCGTGTAGCCTAACAATTTCTCTCACATAAATCTCTGCAATTTTAGCAGCCTTATAAATTAGTTTTACTGGAATAAAATGAGCATCTTTACTAAGTTTATCTACCACCACCATGATGGAATCATGTTACTTTGTTGTTTCGGGTAGCTTGGAGATGAAATCAATTATCACCACTTCTCATTTCCATTTTGGAATGGGAAATGGTTGTATCAAACCATCTCGATGTCTATGCTTAGTCTTGACCTTCTGACATTCTAAACATATAACAATATACTCACCCACTTCTTTCTTCATACCTGGCAAAAAATATCGACTCTTGACAGCTAGAATTGTTTTCTGGTACCTTGGGTGTCCAACATAAGGCATATTATGCATCTCTCTCAACACCATATTTTTCAACTCCTGGAAATTAGGCACATAAATTATTCCCCTATACATGAGGATTTCATCCTCTCTCAACTCATAATCTTTAATTTTCTACTGCAAATTACCTTGTTGTAATTTTTCGGTTGTTTGCACATAGAGCTGATCTAATTTCGTAGCTTCCAAAATTATGTCTTTTAAATTATGTCTGCACATGATAATGGTTATAGTATGCATCTCATGCACCCTCCTGTTGAGTGCATCAACCACCTTGTTCTCCTTACCTTTGACATGTTTTATATCAAAATCATACTCAGTAAGAAATTCCAGCCATCTGATTTTCCTAGCATTCAAAGTTGGTTGTCCAAACAAATATTTCAGACCACTATCGTCTATCCTTAACTCAAATATTTTTCCCATAAGACAATGCCTCCACATATTTAAGGCATGAACTATGGATTCCAATTCTAAATCATGAGTGACATAGTGCTTTTGATGGTACATTAGGGCTGCTCCAGGCACCAAATTAATAGAGAAGTCAATATCTCTTGGGTGGAAACCCCAATATTTCTCTAAATACATCCTCAAATTCTTTTAGGAATGTATAGTCTTCAATACTTGGCACTTTATATTTAGGTGTCTCATCCATATGTGCTGCAAATATTTGGCATCCTTACCTAAATTTTTTCTTCAATTGTAAAGTTGAAATTTCTTTGATGGTTACTGCTCTTGGAATACCTTGAATTGTTCTCAAGTTCCCTTCCTCATCCAAGCAAGTAAATGATTTGTTATAATATTCTAGGAAAACACGATGCTTGTCCAACCAATCCATACCAAATAGGAAATCATATGAACCCAAAGGTATAATATTCAAATCTTCCTTTGTGCTCAATCAATTCATGTCCATTGGACATTCCTTAACCATGTTATCAATTCTTCTCTTAGCTCTTGTAGCTAACTAAACCCACCAAGATTTCCCGAGTTTGCTTCTTGGAAATGAAATATTTCCACAAACTTAGGATCTATATAACTATTACTATCTCATGAATCAATCAAAATAGCAATAGGTTGATCATTGATCTTACCTTCCACTTCAATCATGTGAGATTGAAATTCAACTTGCTTGTTGTCCAGGATTGCATAGATCCTTGGCATTTTTTTTCCCATGTCCTCAACTGTATCATCTTGTAGTACATGGTGAACAATCCTCACTTTCTCACCTCTATGAGGGCATTCTCTGTACATGTGATCTCCCTAAAAACCCCAACATTTAATGGGTTGTTGCCTTGGCCTTTTCCCAATGTTTCTGACATTCTGGGTTCATTTTGATTTGACTTCCCTTGAGAATTATTGTTGATGAATGATGGTTTGTTCCCCTTCTTCCTCTGCTCCATATTACCTTTCTTTTTATCTTCCCAATCCTTTTGGAAATTTGGTCTTCCTTTATGCTGATCATAGAGGCACTTGGATCTCCTTATTGCTTCATCCAATGTCTTGAGTTCATCATATTGTATCTTGTCACTGAATATTGATGGCATGCCACTCATGAACCTTTGAATCTTGACCTATTCATCCTTGATGAAATCAACATACTTCAACATTTCTAAAAATCTCCTCTCATATTCATACTCCCAAGCTTGAGTTCAAAGAACGACTTCATCTTCCTATCATAATAGCACTTTGTCAAGCATTTCTTTTGAAAATGATTTTTGAACTGCCTCATAGTGAGTTTCTTCTCATCAATGTGTTTTACTTTCACAAGTTGGTCTTATCACAATGATGTTTTTCCCTTCAACTGATAAATTGCAATTCTTCCTTCTGTATGTGAGGAGTAATTGTGCAACTGAAAATATTTCCTCATCCCTAACAACCAAGTCTTTGCATTCTCATCTTCTTGTGCTCACCCTGAAAGGTAGGAGGGTTTATCTTTTTCATTTCTCCTTGTAGTTTATCTACCCCATGTTAGTGTCGGAAGTCACTCCTATATTGCTTGCAGGAGCAGAGCCCAACGCCCATCAGTTTTATGTCACGATTGTTTTAACGGGTGATCAAATGGGTAGAGGCTCGGGATGGAATCTCTCTAGCTCGGGGACCGGGTCTGGTATGTAAAGAACAAAGGAGGTCTTGATCTAACTTCAGTCAGTAGATTTATTGTAAAATGGGCAGATGGAAGAATTGGTGAGAGGAGTGAGAAAAACTACCTTGGGCAACAGGCCTTTCAGCAGTTTGCAGAAGAAAAACTCTAAATGCAAGATCCTCTTGGTTCAGAGTTTCGGGTAACTAAAGGGGTGACTTGACTGGATCCTCCAATTCCAAGTCATTCAGCGCTAAGAAAAACACAGAGACTGATTAGAAACAATACGACTGTTACAGTGATCCAACCTACATCATCCTATAACAGTCACAACTCGACTGGATCCTCCAATTCCAAGCTGTTCTAATACAATATGAACAAAGACATGGAAAGAAGATGACATTCATAAGGCAAGAAGTCTTAGATGTTAATACACAACCAGAATTACCAGTGCTTTGTTAAAGTTCTTACAATCGGGAGCCTTGCTCAACCATCGATGCTTGCAAAAATGCAAAAACTGAGTACATATACTTAGGAAGATTTGCCCAACAGAGGTGCGCTCGCCCTCCAAGGCGTAGCGTTTCTTCAATCAATCTTTGGGCGGAAGTCCTTCATCGGATGTCTCCTTAACTTCGCATGGACTTTGCAGGGGAGGTAGCTGAAACATTAAAGGCCAAAATGGCGTGTGCAGACTTCTCTGTCTAATCGAGGACTTCGGCATGGCTTCTTTGGAAAAATAAGTACACAGAACTCCTTCGAGCAGACCGCTTTCCAGACCCTCCATACCTCACACTCAATGAATGAAAGGAGGTTTCAACCACCCGTTCCTGCCTTCATTTACTCCAAGTGGAAACCATGAGAGAAATCGTATCCGATGGCACCTGGAAATCGCGATGATCCTTTCGGCGACTGGAATCGACGTTGTTGGCCCCTTTTGCTTAGCTCTTTTATTTCCCAAGTGACCACGGACCGTGACCCTGCTTTTGTTCCCATAGGCGTTTTCGGCATTCGCGAATAGGAAGGAGCTGATCCTTGCTTATCATAGTTGCGATGGGCCAAACACTGAGACGGCTCGATTGGGCGCCAAACATCCTTCAAATCTGATGGTCCTAAGCTCACCCGACGATGTTGTGGGCCCCAGGTCCTGGACGCTCTCGTTACTTCGCGCATCAGCGATATGAGGGAGCTACTCCTTGCGCTTCGAAACCACGATGGGCGAAAAGGCGGGGAGCCTAATCGCGCGCCAGGTGTCCGTTTCATATGGACGGCTAAGATTGCCCCTTGATACTATGGGACCGACTTCGGGCGCTATCGGCACTTCGGGGTTCGGGGTTTCGAGATGTACAATGACATAAAACCTTCACCCTTTGAACTCGCGACTACCGAAAAGCCGATGTGACCAGAGCTCGTGCCACACGTCCTTTGGGATGAACGGCTGCCATCCATTCCTGCACAAAATATGGGCGCTATCCATTACGCTAACCTCGGTGCAACTTCACTAACCGTGATTTCCCGCCAACCGTTGATCTGTCCCTTTTGATGAATCCTGATCGTTAAAATCACACTGCTCGCTCGCTTGATTTAAGCCCGAAATAGATTTCTTCTGTGAGCTACGCTCGACGCTCATCGCGCCACTTGCAGACCTGATCTCTCCTGCGCTTTGGACGAGTAATGTTACTAACACTCCAGACCTCCTCTTATGTTTTTTGTTAAGGGATAAGCTTGGACTATTGTGTGTTCTTCTCACTGAATGCCTTGATGAGTGTTGATGGTGTCTACGAGCACTTCCAGATTCTCCTCTTCTGATATGAGATATATGACTCCTTGACTTGCTTGATTCAGTCTCTTTGTCTATTCTCTTCTCTATTATGTCCAAGATCTACAACAACTTGATTTTGAAGCCATATTGCTACTCCTTAGCTTTCATATGCTTCTCATTATCAATTTTATAACTCTAAACATGTTAAGCCCTAATATTGGTTCATTACCCCTTAATTGGGGCATATTACATTAGTAATGTTATTTTATTTATGTTGGATTTATTCCATTAGTTGTAATTATACCTCCTAGTCTCCTATGTATACCAAGGAGACATTTTCATTTGGAATCATCTTGGAATTGTACATTTATGTGGGCATAAGGAGGTTTCCCCCTCGAAGAGGCTTATTATCTGAATTTCTCTCTTTTCCAAGGTGTTGAGTACTTATTCTGAGGTTTTTCTATGCTATATTGATATTTGGTTCTTAACATATGGTATCAGAGCTCAAGGTCTTGGAGTTTCGCTACTACATCTGAGACACCTTGGAATTTTCACTGTACCTTTTTTTCTACAACGTTTCAGAAGGAACGTCTTATATTATATTTAGTAGATGGATCAAGGTACGTTGGGTTAAAATTTTCACTCCTGCGGCCTTATAATTTCGGAGATACAGCCTGTGCAAGATAGGGGTCTGGAATCATCCTGGACTGAGTTATTGCGGAATTCGCGCTATAAATTTTTTTGTATTGTTTCAGACCCTGAAATCCTAAGGGTATTCATATAAATTAGTAAGGTATCAGTGGTAAAAAGTTCAGCTTCTGGCTTGTCTTACATTTGTAGATACACCCTGTGGAAGATAGGGTATCTGACTAGTCCTATTGACTAGTCTCAAGAAGGTGTTCCAAGTAGAACGATCATAACTTATTCCTAGAGTATCCAAATTGAGTGAGACTGGTTGCATTGGATAGTGGATAGTCTGCAGTATTTCTGGTACGAGTTTCAGAATTTTATATCAATTATTTTGTGCGGGGCACGCTATACAAGTGAAATCTCCCGGAAAGGACAAAAATCAGCAAGTTGTGGGGAAGTTACCATAAATTCCACTTGGCACATCCAATTTTCATCAGACCCATGGCATTGCAGAGAAGAAATATTAGAGAACTACAAAAAATAAAGTTTCATATCCAGAAGGGCCGAAACTTTGGAGATACAGCAGAAGAAATATTGTCTAGCAGAACCACCTCAAAATCAAGGTTCAAAAGTGATACTTGGCCAACATGCCACCCAAAAATGGAACTTCTACACCAAATAAGCCTCCAGATAATCCTACATGGACTCTTGATGAAGGTGAAGAAATTCGTAGGGACATAAATGATTTACAAAAGAAGACAATAAAAAAAGATGAACTACAAGAGATGATGGAGGGTTTAAAAGGGGAGATCATGGAAGGATTGAAAAATTTCATAATAGAGAGGACACCTGAAAGTGA
>SNQJ01S0045293.1:70749-85942 GCA_010110895.2 Picea sitchensis | reverse complement strand
ACATTTATGTGGGCATAAGGAGGTTGCCCCCTCGAAGAGGCTTATTATCTGAATTTCTCTCTTTTTCAAGGCGTTGAGTACTTATTCTGAGGTTTTTCTATGCTATATTGATATTTGGTTCTTAACAAAACATCTCTTTGCAAACTCTTTATAGTCTCCACCAAATTCATACTTTCCTCCTCGCCTTCTCCATGCCCATCTTATTCTATTCCAGCATTACCCATGCTAACATACAACCCCATGAATTCATCTCCATGGATGTAAATTCTCTGCGCATGTTCCATGTTCTATTTGTGCCTTAATTCTTCAAAATGTAGATGCAATAAGATTTGTTAGAAAAAACAACTGAACAAATCTATTAAATTATGCACCATTAAGCCTTTTAATTGCACCCTTCATCTGGTGAACTTAATTCCAAACACCCAAACTTTCATAATTTTGACAAAATCCCAATTGGGTTTCCTAATGCTCATATTTTGAGAAATATGACCAAGTTTCACCTTCATCTTGCATACAACATCCAAGTTTCTAGTTACAACTTGCTAAAGTTTTGACTATTTGTTTTTGTACTAAATGCTACAAGAATCTTCCTCCTCATCATGTACATTTTTAGGTACTTAGATTTAGAATATAGCTCCATAGATGTCATATATGGTTCATTATCTTTGCATAGACTACTCATGCACCCCGAACTGACTTCTAAGAAAGGAGTTATTCCCTTCATTAGTAAACTGGTACTGAAATTTACCTTGTGTGGTTTCAACTATAACTTTCTGATACAAGCTCCGTTTTGCAATCAATTTAGCTCATTGGAAATATATCTTCGAGTTATTTCATTTAAGTTGTATTCCCTTGTTACCAGCAACCCAAAAATCTTTCTTTGATATCACAAGGTAATGTACCCAACCCCAAGTTGAGTCGCGCCACACATATTTTATTCTTTTGATACCAATTCTAACAATGAAAATATCTCATGAAAAACCGCGTGCACAACCATCCTTGTGTCGTGCACGACATCTATTTCCCATGTGCATGTGAGGAACTATTTCCCATCACACACGGAAATTATTTTCGTGCCCGCACGACCATTTAAGGCTCATGCTAGAATCTCATGACTATAGCTACATAAATTAACTAACAATCAATATTTATTAACTATGATTCCCTGCATATGCAACAATTATGTAGAACTAACAATAAAACAACACAGGATCAAGCACATACTCCAACAACAGTTCCCAACTCGCAACCTCTCATTCCCAACAGTCTATCTCACGAAAGGAAATGTACTCCCTTTATATGTGCAACATTCCTTCGGGTTGTCCCACTTCCTTTCTTGGGCTTCAACAACAAGCTCACCATGAAGTCTTAGAGCTCTATAGCACTTGGAACACAAGGTTTCTCAAGGAGTTACAACATCCACTAGCCTATGCATGGGGAAAACTACTCCTGACAACTCTCTTAACCATGGAGAATTCTTCACAAGCCTGAAAACCTGCATCTTCAACCTAAACCACCAAGGATTTCCTAGGTAACAGTCAACTCCAGCTTCAACTTACCCTCTCCAGCCCAGGCATGGATGATGTACATAAGAGTGAGTGAAAAATTTGAAGAATGATGAATGATCCTCATTACACTAATTTTCCCACAATATATTGCATGTCCATATCTTAACACTTGTCACTCTAGGAAATGCCTTTAGCTCCACTTGATAATTCATTCCTCTCACTTGGAAACTTATGATAAAATTATAACATAAATCTGATGACTCAGGAATAATATTATTTTATTCCTTGGCTTAAGCTCCCATGACTTAGCCCCTTTTCTTTAGCTCCATTTCCCTCTCGTGGAGTCCTAGCACCCCATACTCTTTATTCTGACTTGATCTGCAACAATGATATATTTTATAAACAAAATCGAGTGTGATTACATAATACATTTGTTAGGCTCATTGAACTTTCAATTCATAGGCTCCCTGGCCTAAATCACACATGAACTCTGGCCTCAAAACATATATACAATGGCACTCTATCCCAAAACATCCTAGCTCGCCAGCCTATATAGAATATATACATTTACAACTTGGGGTACGACCTAGGGGTATTACATCCCCCCCCCTTATTTATACATTGTCCTCAGTGCATTATATACACATGTACAATAAAAAAATTCTCACATGGAATCCTCATGTTCCCAGGTTTCATCCTCGGGACCATAACAGGTCCACTGGACCTTTACCGGTCCTATTTCTCGATTCCAGAGTAGCTTGACTTTCCAGTCCAATATGCACACCGACTAAACTCGAAAGTCTCCTTCTTGCTCCACATAGATCACATTCCAATCAATTACATGATTAACATCAGACACATACTTTTTAAGCAAAGATACATGAAACACATTATGTATGCACATGGGTGCAGGAAGTGCAAGCATGTATGCAACAAAACCAATCCTTTCGAGGATATCAAATGGTCCATGATATCTTTCTACCAGCTTTGGACAACTCCCCAATTTTAGTGAACTCTTCTTAGCCTTCACTTTTAAGAAGACATGCCTACCCACTTTAAACTCTTCGAGTGTTCTGCCTTTGTCTGCATAACTTTTCTACTTGTCTTGAGAAACTTTAAATTTTGCTTTTTTTTTTCACTATCTTATCTTTCATTTCTCTGAGCATTTCTATCCCAACCACTGCTCAATCTGCTAAGTTGTCCCAGCTCACTGGTGTGTTTCACTTTCATTTGTATAATGTTTCAAATAGGCTCATCTTCAAAAATGTTTGATACCCATTATTATAAGAAAACTCAAATAGAAGTAGATAATCTTCCAATTTTGATGGTTTATCCATCACATACATCCTCAACATATCCTCAATCACTTGATCGACCCTTTTTGTCTAGCATCTGATTAAGGGTGATATGTTGTGCTAAAGTTCATATTTGTCCCAAATCCTTTAAATAATCCCTTCCAAAAGTTTGATGTAAACTTGGGATCTCTGTTAGAAACAATTTCCTTAGGAACACCATGTAGCCTAAAAACTTTCTCTCATATAAATCTTTGCATTGTTAGCAACCTTATGAGTTAGCTTTATCATAATACAATAAGCAACTTTAGTAAGTTTATCCACCACCACCATGATGGAATCATGATGCTTCATTGTTTTGGGCAGCTTGGAGATGAAATCAATTGTCACCACTTCCCATTTACATTCTAGAATGAGAAATGGTTGTAACAAGCCAACTCGATGTCTATGTTTATCCTTGACCTTCTGACATTCTAAACATCTAGCAATATACTCAGCCACTTCTTTCTTCACACCTAGCCAAAAATACTCGCTCTTGACAATTGCAATTTTTTTCTGGTACCTTAGGTGCCCAACATAAGGTACATTATGCATCTCTCTCAAAACCATATTTTTCAACTCTTTGAAATTAGGCACATAAACTATACCATTTTACATGAGGATTACATCCTCTCTCATCTCATAATATTTAATTTTCTACTGCAAATTACCTTGTTGTAATTTTTCTGTTGTTTGCACATAGTACTGATCTAATTTCTCAGTGTCCAAAATTTTGTCTTTTAAATAAGATTTGCACATGCTAATGGTTCTATAATACATCTCATGCACCCTCCTATTGAGTGCATCAACCACCTTGTTCTCCTTGTCTTTGATATGTTTTATATGAAAGTCACACTCACTAAGAAATTCTAGCCATATGATTTTCCTAGCATTCAAAGTTGGTTGTCCAAACAAATATTTCATGCCACTATGGTATGTCCTCAACTCAAATATTTTTTCCATAAGATAGTGCCTCCACATATTTAAGGCATGAACTATGGCTACCAATTATAAATCATGAGTGGCATAATGTTTTTCATGGTCCTTCAACTTCCTTGACTCATAACATATCACATGCCCATTTCAGATAAGGACTCCTCCAAAACCTTCTTTGCATGCATCGATGCACACAATAAAATCTTTATTTGAATCAACAACCTTCAAGATTGGTGCACTTGTCAACAAATTCTTCAAGTGTTAAAATCTTTCTTCACATCCAAGAGTCCACTCGAACTTCACACCCTTCTTTTGCAAAGAAGTGATTGGGTGTGCAATTCTTGAGAAGCCTTCAATAAATATTTTGTAGTAACCTGCAAGTCCCATGAGTGACCTTACCTCTAAGACATTCTTTGGTTTTTTTCATCCTTCAATGGATTTTATCTTTTCTGGGTCCATTTTTATCCCTTCCTTTGAAATGATGTGGCCCAGATAATGGATCTACCTATGATAAAATGAGCACTTGTTGAACTTTGCATATAATTGATGCTCCTTCAATACTTGTAGAACCATTCTCAAGTGCTTCTCATGCTCTTCTTCAAACTTAGGGTAGATAAGTATGTCATCCAAGAAAACAAACAATGACAAACTTATCCAAGTAATTTCTGAAAATTACATTCATTAAACACATAAAGACAACTAGTGCATTTGACAATCCAAATGGCACCATTGTAAATTCATAATGGTCATATCTTGTTCTGAATGTTGTCTTGTTGATATTATCTTCTTTAATCCTCACCTGATGGTAGCCCAATTTGAGGTCAATATTGGAGAATATCTTTGCATCTTTCAGCTAATAAAAAATATAATATATCCTTGGCAAAGGATACTTGTTCTTCACAGTCACCTTATTCAGTTGTTTGAAATCAATGCACAGCCTCAAAGTCCAATCCTTATTCCTCACAAATAGCATTGTGGCACCCCAAGGTGACACACTTGGGCATATATACCCCTTCTTCAAAATTTCTTCAAGCTACATTTTCAATTCCTTCAACTTTAGTGTACTCATCCTATAAGGAGTCGTGAACACTATGGCTACTCCAGGCACCAAATTAATAGAGAATTCAATATCTCTCTTGGGTGGAAACCCCAGTATTTCTCTAAATACATCCTCAAATTATTTTAGCACTACACAGTCTTCAATGCTTGACACTTTATCTTTAGGTGTCTTTTCCATATGTGTTGCAAATATTTGACATCCTTTCATGAAGCTTTTCTTTAGCTATAAGGATGAAATTTCTCTGATGATTACTGCTCTTGGAATATATTGAATTGTTCTCAAGTTCTTTTCCTCATCCAAGCAGGTAAATTCTTTGTTATAACAGTCTAGGACAACATGATGTGTGTCCAACCAATCCACACCAATTAGGCAATCAAATGAACCCAAAGGTATGATATTCAAATATGTCTTTGTGCTCAGTCCATTCATGTCCATTGGGCATTCCTTAACCATCTCATTAATTATTCTCTTAGCTCCTGTAGGTAATTGAACCAACCAAGATTTCCCAAGTTTGATTCTTGGAAAATGAAATCTTTCCACCAACTTAGGATCTATATAACTATGATTGGATCCTAAATCAATCAAAATACCAATAGGTTGATCATTGATATTAGATTCCACTTCAATCATGTGAGATTGAAATTCAACTTGTTTGTTGTCCAGTGCTGCATAGATCCTTGGCATGATTTTTCCCATGTCCTCAACTATATCATCCTGCTGTACATTGTGGACAATCCTTACTTTATCACCTCTATGAGGGCATTCTCTATACACGAGATCTCTCTTACAAACCCAACATTTAATGGTTTGTTTCCTTGGCCTTTTTCCCAATGTTTCTGACATTATGGGTTCATTTTGCGTTGAATTCCTCCGAGAATTATTCTTGAAGAATGGTGGCTTGTTCCCCTTCTTCCTCCGCTCCATATTACCTTTCTTTTTTATCTTCCCAATCCTTTTGGAAAGTTGGTCTTCCTTTATGTTGATCATAGAGGCACCTGGCTCCTCTTATTGCTTCATCCAATGTCTTGAGATCATCATATTGTATCTTGTCATTGAATATTGATGGCAACCCACTCAGGGACATTCGAGTTTCAACATGTTCATCATTGAATAAATCAACATACTTCAACAATTCTAAGAATCTCCTCTCATATTCATCCATAGTCATACTCTCAAGCTTGAGTTCAAAGAACTCTTTCATCTTCCTATCATAATAGTGCTTGGTTAAGTATTTCTTTGGAAAATGATTTTTGAACTACCTCCAAGTGACTTTCTTCTCATTAATGTGTTGTACTTTCACAAGTTGGTCCCACCACATTGATTATGTTTGCCTCATCTAATAAATTTCAATTCTTCCTTTTGCTTGTGAGGAGTTATTATGCAACTGAAAATATTTCCTCATCCCTAACAACCAAGTCTCTGCATCTTCATCCTTTTTGTGCTCACCATAAAAGGTAGGAGGATTGATCTTGTTCATTTCTCCTTGTATTTCATCTACACCAGACCTCCTCTTATGATTTATGATAGGGGATAATCTTGGACTATTGTGTGCTCTTTTCACTGAATGCCTTGGTGAGTGTTGATGGTGTCTATCAACACTTCCCGATTATCCTCTTCTGGTATGATATCTATTACTCCTTGACTTGCTTGATTCTGTCTCTTTGTCCATTTTCTTCTCTATTATGTCCAAACTCTACAACAACTTAATGTTGAAGCCATCTAGTTTCTCCTTAGCTTTCATAAGCCTCTCATTATCAAATTTATAGCTCTGAACATCTTTGCAGACTCTTTATAGTCTCTACCAAATTTATGCTTTCCTCCTTGCCTTCTCCATGCCCATTTGATTTTGTTATGGCATTACCCATGCTGACATACAACCCCCCTTGTAGTGTCCCCAAGGCCGAGCCCGATGTAAACCATGCTCTGAAAGAGATTGTAAATATGTTCTATAGGCTGGTGAGCCAAGTTTTGTATAAGCTATAGGCTTATGAGTTTTAAACCATAAAGCCTCAAAGAGATTGTATGTTCTATAGGGTCAAAATAAGTTTTGTATAGTTATAGGTTTATGAGTTTTGTTGTGCTGTATCTTAAGTGTTGAAGGCCAGAGTCTGATATACTGTATGTATGCGTGTCAATTAATAAAATATAAATACTATCACCCACCAATGCATGAAAGAGAGGATAGGGACCCGAGATCCACAGACAAGTGGGATCGTGGACAGGCAGGGAAAGGGGCTGAAATAATGAGCCTAGGGGCTAAGCTCTTAGGTTTAGGTTTGGAATATTTTACTATTATTTCCAAAAAACTATCTCTTTTATCCTAAGTTCCTCAAGGACCTGAGTTCCCAAGTGGTGGGAGGAAGGTATACGGTTGGAAAACATATAGTCCCGTGGGTGACAAGTGTCAACCCCGGTGCATGCAATAAAACACTGGACCAGCCGACTGGCTTCGGGCTTCCATTCTAACCAACCCCTGTATGGAACCTGCATCGCATCTCTTCTAATATGGGGATTATCTCTCAAAACCTTAGCTCAGTGGTTTGCACAGGGAATGCGGTACACTCGTCCGGGGCCGAAAGCGTGAGATTGTGTCTGCTTCTTGAGAAATTCCTCGTGTGCGATTTCCCTAACCTAAATCCCCTGTGTTGAGCTCTTGCGGGAGAACCCAAGAGTCAGATGTAAATGCTGAGCTGGGGCTTGTGCGTGAGCTCAAGCCTCAAAATCATCCCGTGAGATTATCCCCGGTGATACTTCTGAACCTTTGGAAAGCCTTGTCTGTGTTTTCCGTGGAATGTTGCATTGGCAAGGCCGGGATCAAGGTGAGGGCTTGTGGGGTCTGCGGAGTGACTCCTCCGTGAGAGAGTGTGCAGAGGGGAGAAGAGAACTCCGAAGGAATCCTCAGGCTGCCTTTGGAGCCTCCAGAATTCCCGGTCCGGCTCTATCTCCTCAGGGAATCCTGCTGTAAGGGAGACCTGCAACCAAAGGGACCTGCCTAGGTGATGAGAAGGTGCACTCTCCCTCGGGTGGGAAATGCATGTAAAGTTTCGGCCCAAGGGGCAAAGGATGCAGCTCCCTCGGGAGAGTTTCTTCCCTCGCTGGAATGTGTTGTCTTCCCCTCAACCCTACCAGTCTAGATTCCCTTGCCTCTGGTGGAGCTCTGGCCCCAAATGGGTGACCTACTGCTGAGTCATGAACATTGTGGTCTAAGGCCTGAGGTCCCTGTGGGAAGGGCTCCTCAGACCCTGGTTAGCAGGAATGCTACAGCAAATAAAAGATGAGTATTCTCAAATTGGTGTTTTGAACATGTTTCATACCCATCGATGCAGTATATATTATCATGTTTTCCGCTGTGTAAATGAATTAATGATGACTGCTATGACTGGCTTAATTATAGCAGTAACCATATGTTTTACTCTGAGAATTAAGTGTGTTTAATTCTGGTTAAATGCATGTGCTTATAATTCTTGTACCAATTATGTAAACATTCATGTAATGAATGGTAAACTAAGAGGTTGGGTGAACCTGGGTAGTGAAGGGTACACTACACCCCTGACTTCATCTTCACAGCTATAAGTTCTCTACGCATCTTCCATGTTCTATTTGTGCCTTAATTTTGCAAAATTTCCATGCAATAATATTTGTTAGACAAAAAAATTCAACAAATCTATTAAATTATGCACCATTCTACCTTTTAAGTTCACCCTTCATCTGGTGAACTTAATTCCAAACACCTAATATTTTGGAATTTTGATAGAAGCCCAATTGGGTTTCCTCATGCTCATATTTTGATAAATCTGATCAAGTTTCACCTTCATCCAACATCTAGGTTTCTAGTTACAACATGCTAAAGTTTTGACTTTTTTTTTTGTATTAAATGCTACATGAATATTCCTCCTCCTCCTGTACATTTTTAGGTACTCAGATTTGAAATCTAGCTCCATAGATGTCTTCTATGGTTCATTCGATTTCCATAGACTACTCCTATGTCCCAAATTGACTTCTGAGCAGGGACTTATGTCCTTCAGAAGTAAATTGGTACTAGAATTTACCTTGCATGGTTTCAACTATAACTTTCTCACACGAGCTCTGTTTTGTGAACAATTTAGCTCATTGGAAAGCTCTCTTCGATTTCTTTCATTTAAGTTGCATTCCTCCATTACTAATAACCCAAAAATCTTTCTCCAATATCATAGGGTAACGTACCCAACCCCAAGCTGATTCACGCCACACATATTTTCTTCTTCTTATACCGATTCTAACAACGGAAATATATCGTAAAACAACTGCACGCACAACCATCCTTATGTCACACACAATATCTGTTTCCCATTTACGCACACATAACTATTTCCCAACGTGCACGACAATTATTTATGAGCGCACACAATGATTTAAGCCTTACGCTAGAATCTTATGATCATTGCTATGGAAATTAACTAACAATTAATATTTATTAACTATCATGCCCTGCATATGCAACAATTATGGAGAAATAACAATAACATGCACAACCATGCATAATTATGTACAATTTCAACAAACTGAAATAACATAAACATATACATGATAAACAACATATAAACACACATAAAAGAGCACTTATCTTTTTCTATAAATCACCAATTGCATGTAGACCCTAGACGTTCCTCCTAGCCATAGATTATGTTGTTCATACACTCTCAAAAACAGGTCACCCCCAAACTAGGGCTATGAATCCACCAAGGCAAAGGATCCTAAGCCAACTAAGTTCTAACTCACAACATAAAACAACACAGACTCATGCACACACTCCAACAACAGTTCCCAACTCTCAACTTCTCATTCCCTAGAGCCTATCCCACCGAAGGAAATGTACCCCTTTCTTTGCTCAACAATACTTCGGGATGTCCCACTTCCCTTCTTGGGCTTCAACAACAAGCTGGCCAGGAAGTCTCAGAGCTCTATAACACTTGGAACTTAAGGTTTCTCAAGAAGTTTCAACACCCACTAGCCTATACATGGGGAAAACTACTCCCAACAAATCTCTCACCCATAAAGAATGTTCCATAGGCCTGATAACCTGCTTCTTCAACCCAAATAACCAAGGATTTCATGTGTAACAGTTAGCTCCAGCTCCAAGTTACCCTCTCCAGCCCAGGTACAGATGATGGACATAAGAATGAGTGAAAAATTGGAAGAATGATGAATGCTCCCCATTACAATAAGTTCCCCACATTATATTTTATGTTTCTATCTTGACACTTGTCACTCTAGGAAATGTCTTTGACTCCACTTGATAATTTGTTCCTCTCACTTGGGAACTTTTGATAAAATTATAACATAAAGCTTATGAATTAGGAATAATATTATTTTATTCCTTGGCTTAAGCCCCCATGACTTAGCCCCTTTTCCTTAGATCCCTTTCCCTCTTGTGGATTCCTAGGGAGGATTTCAAGCAAACTTTCTATTTCCTATATGTTTCCCATTTGCGCGTGCAGAACTATTTCCCAACGTGCACTACAATTATTTCCGAGCGTGCGTGATGATTTAAGCCTTGCGCTAGAATCTTATGATCATTGCTACATAAATTAGCTAACAATTAATACTTATTAACTGTCATGCCCTACATATGAAACAATTATGCAAAAATAACAATAACATGCGTAACCATGCATAATTATGTACAATTTCAGCAAACAGAAATAACATAAACATACACACGATAAAAAACATATAAACACACATAAAAGAACACTTATATTTTTCTATAAATCATCGACTGCGTGTAGACCCCATACGTTCCTCCCAACCATATACCATGTTGTTCATACACTCTCAACAACAGGTCACCCTTCAGCTGGGGCTATGACTCCACCAAGGCAAAGGATCCTAAGCCAACTAAGGTCTAACTCACAACATAAAACAACACAGGCTCAGGCACACACTCCAACAACAGTTCCCAACTCCCAGCCTCTCATTCCCCACAACCTATCCCACCAAATGAATTGTACCCCTTTCTCTACTCAACAGTCCTTTGGGTTGTCCCACTTCCCTTCTTGGGCTTCAACAACAAGTTGGTCAGGAAGTCTCATAGTTGTGTAACACTTGGAATAGAAGGTTGCTCAAGGAGTTACAACACCCACTAGCCTATACAGGGGGGAAACTACTCCTAATAACTCTCTCACCGAGAGAGAATGCTCCATAGGCCGACAACTTGCTTCTTCAACCCAAATCACCAAGGATTTCCTGTGTAATAGTTATCTCCAGCTCCATCTTACCCTCTCCAACCCAGGTACAAATGATGGACATAAGAGTGAGTGAAAAATTGGAAGAATGATGAATGATCCCCATTACACTAAGTTCCCCACATTATATTTTATGTTTCTATCTTGACACTTGTCACTCTAGGAAATGCCTTTGACTCCACTTGATAATTTTTTCCTCTCACTTGAGAACTTTTGATACAATTATAACATAAAGATCATGGAAGGTTGAACATCTCCCAAAGAAGTAGGGCTAAGCATCTATGAGCCTCATAAGTCATGAGTGTCTAGAGAGAACTAAGTGACTCTCTAAAGAGATAAAGAACTATCCCCTAATCTTGTAATAGGGAGAGCATTGGAAGACAAAGCGGTCCTCAGTCTTTGGTTTTAAGGAGCATATCTCACAAATACAATGCTCTTGAGGAATATGGTGATCTGTCTTAATGCGAAGCTAATGAGAGAAAAATCTAAATCGGGTGAGACCAACCCTCAAGATGATTGGTAATATGGGTATAGTGTACCCTAGGGGATAAATGAGCCCATTATTCCACTAGAGATACAAATCTTAGCACTGAAGTTTGGGAGAAAGTAGTACTCTTGACTTGAACCATGTAGACCAAAAGGTAGGCTCTATAGATCTCATTATGAATACCCTCATCTAACATCAATTGAAATGCTACGCAAGATTGGTCTTTCATACAAAGCTCAAGGAGGTGAAGTAATAAGAGGCTCTCACATATCAACAAGATTCAATCCAACATTTTGTCTTATTTTTTTCTTAAGAACTATAAATTGAATAGAGCATCATATTACCCTCAAGCTATACAAATAGAATTGATTAACACAATTTTTTTATAAATGTATTTTTCACAATAATTACACTAATGGGTGTCAATACCTCTTATAATTTGGGGTGGAGGATGAAGAGTCCTAGCTTGATTCTAGGGAAAGTGGAGAGTGAGGATTGTTGTCCTTCCAAATTCCACCTATGCATACATGTGTCTGTTCATCCCAAATTCCAAGTATGCATACACCTTGGATTGATCATGCCATGTCAACATAACCTTAAACACTTTCGATTAATGAGGTAGTTTCAATTAGTATCGCAACCTTGTGTGCTTGATGACGTAGTGGATTTGTTCATCGATCAGTGACTGTGGCCTTGTATCAACAATCTCCACAAACTACAAACTACGAATTTGATTACTTAGAACACACTGATGTTACGCACCATTAAGGATTTGCTTTAACTTTGAAAGTTACTTCATTTGAGAGGGCATATATGGCATATGGCATACTGTAATGGAAGATCTTTTGTCACAAGGAATGGACAAAGCCGAACTAGTACGCTCTCCTAATTATTCATTGTGCATGCATACACATCATCAAAGGTGTTATAGGGTACGAAAATGAAGTGTGCTTTTGTAGGCTCTACTATCAGTTATTTTTTTTTGTAGGCTCAACGGGTGGAGAATGTGTATGAGAATGCGATATGCCACTGACGATATGGAATTCAATCGATCAAGGAGCCGCACACTTCATTTTAATGTCTATCGAGCATGATCTTTAACTTTTCTTTTATCTTTAATTTAACTTTTGTTTAATCTTTATGGTTTTACAATATAGTGCCCGACTATCTCTACATTGCCTTGCTAACAAACCTTTGATTGCACATTATAGTGCCCAACTATCTCTGGATTGCCTAACTCACAAAAACGGTTTAGATGAACAGTGCCACGGGGATCAGAAAAATGATTTTGGACGTGGTATTGCATGTTGCGAGGTGAGTCCTTTGCTTGCCATGTGTCCCAAGTGGTATTTCCTTGCTGACGTCACGCGCGCGGTGGTGACTTTATTAAAAAGCTCATACAAGTTCAAACTCGCGCTCCTTTGATCATCCTTAACTTCTGAAACCGTTGATTCTATATGACATTAAAACCTTGTTTTGCTTGGTTGTGAGACTTATCCCATATGCATAGTGAGTAGGTAAAAAACAAATTTATTTATATATATCCTTCAATGAAAGCGTGCGTAAGGCACAATGGTCGAGGGTTTGGGCTTGCTTGGTTTGTTGGGTGCATGAAGCATTCGACATATAATTTAGATGGTTGACTCGAGATTTTAAAACCATATTCCATCTAATTGCTCTAGCTATTATTCTCTTGACAAAATATGCAATGCAAATCTTGCTCAGTGATTCCATCTAATTGCTCAGTTATTCCATATAAAAGGACTTCAAAGTGTTTTTCCATATAAAAGGATTTCAAAGTGTTTACCAAAACGTTGCACGTCTTTAATGAAGACCTCAAAGCTCTAGCCCAAACCTTTTCTTGCATTCTCTTGACAAAATATACAAATCTTCCTCAAAGCAATTCTAGTCCATAGACCAAGCTTTGACCCAACAGAGCCGCAAGCTACAAAAGGACCTCAGAGTGTTTACCGAAACATTGCACGCCCCCAATGAAGACCTCAAAGCTCTAGCCCAAACCTCTTCTTGCCAAGGAGGAAGAGGTCAAAAGAGGCAGGAAAAAACCACAAACTCGTCCAAGAGGGAAAACAAACCATCACCCACAACGAATGGAACCGAATATGCATAAAAAAAATGCTAACTAACAAGCAGAAGCGAGGCGACAGGCATCAAAAGATGTTGTAACTCCTGCTGCAACAAGCTCCCAAACCTCCCCCGCAACTCCCGCTGCAGCAAGCTCCCGAACCTCCCCTGCCACAACATAGTCACCAACACACATCCAGAAAGGTGAGCACAAGGAGAGAAATAAGCAGAATTACGTCGAGGTTTAGCCACAAATCTCTCTTGTGCTACCGACAGTCTTGTAGCCCCGCTCGCCCTTGAAGAACCACAGGCCCGAGATCTAGCCACAGAACCCTCCAGAGCCGCCGACCGCCTTGCAACCCCGCTTGCCCTTGAAGAAGCATACATCCAAGTTCTGGCCACAAAGCCCTTTGGCGCCTTCGACCAACTTGCAGCCTCGCTCGCCCTTCTCCCTGGAGTTTTTTGTCTGGGATGCGGCTAGCGAAACCCTAGTTGCAGAGCCCACCTCCCTCTGCAGTGAATTCCTATCATGCTTTACTAGCCATCAATTACATACAAAGCTACCTAATCCATATTCAAGTTGATTGAAAACTTTCTATTTCTCTCACCTTCCCTATTACATCATTGCATTAATTTTCTTTATTTACATCATTTTCAATTTTCACATTTTACTTCATTTTCACAACAATTTTAAATGTTTTACTTATTTTTAAAGATAACGGAATTTAAATTTATTGTATTTTTTATAATAAAATTTAATATAATTATATTTATTTTTTAATAATAAAATCTATTGTTATTTAATTATCAATTAATCATCTAAATAACTATAATATTTGTTTTTCTTGATCAAATTATTTTTTCTTTTATTCCTTTTAATAAAAGGAATGAGTATCATCCATGAATGTATGTACATGGTCTCACACTCATGCTCACCCAAGAATTCAAATAAAAACATGCTCACTTAACAATTCAAATAAAAAGGCTTGAGTTACCAAGGTGAAGGTGTTTGTTGGTAGGGTGGATAATAATCAATTAACAATTCCATTATGGTGAAAATATATGATGCAAATCATTTATTAGGGGTTTGAGATGAGAATCAATATATATTAATAAGAATTTAGGATTTCATTCATAAATATAAATTAGATTGTTCTACCTATAAATATAAATTAGATTGATTAGAAAATGGTTGTTTTAGGGATGGTAATCAATGAGAAAAGCATAGGAGATCATAATTGATATTGTTTTTCAATTTTTAGGCCTATAAATAATAAATATAAATTAGATTGTTCTACCTATAAATATAAATTAGATTGAATATGAAATGGTTGTTTTAAGGATGGTAATCAATAAGAAAAACATGTAGGGAAAGAATCGGAGTTTTCCCTAAGACGAGGAAAGAATTACTGAATTAAATTTTGTCTTTTTGGAAAAAAGAAATGGAGGATTTGGAGAAAACTTTCTATTTCCTCTAACCTTCCCTTTTAAGTTAATTTACTAGCTTTTCTTTAATTACATCATTATTTTTACAAATGTTTCACTTATCTTTTAAAATAATAAAA
>SNQJ01S0045293.1:47690-66946 GCA_010110895.2 Picea sitchensis | reverse complement strand
TATATATATATATATAAAAATAAATTGCAGTGGTTATATTTTTTTTAGAAAATAATTATTAGCATTTGGAAAGTTATGGAAATAGAAAATCCAATTATAATTAAGAGAATAGAGTAAGGACTATTATATTTATTTTTAAAATATATGTTATGAAATATTTTTGGATTTTCTATATGATATAAGGTAAAATGACAATATATATTTTCAAATCTATAATAACCTTTCCAAATGTTAATGATTATTTTCTAAAAAATATGGTTAATATATACATCTAAGACAAAAATTGCTATATAAAGATAAAAATAGAGATACTAGATTTATACATAAATATAAATAACATAGATATAATATTTACATAGAAATATCGTTACCCTTTAATAGATATAATATTTACATAGAAATATCGTTACCCCTTTTGCAGGGAGATCCATCTTAAGAGAGTGATCCCTATGAAAATTTACCCTTTGATTTGATCCCTTTTGTTGCATGATAAAATAAGATTTAAATGGATTAATCTAGTGGAAATTGTAATCTATGTCTCAATACTTTGTAAGATTACACATTTTCAATGATGTTAAGATTTAAATGGATTAATCTAGTGGAAATTGTAATCTATGTCTCAATACTTTGTAAGATTACACATTTTCAATGATGTTGTCTCTGTTCCGTACAAAATTAGAGGATTACATTATAATTATTTATCATAATCTTGCTTTTATGTGTTATGGAGATGTTGTTACTTTAGTAATACTTATAATAAATAATAATATTATGTGTTAGTCAAATATAGATATAAATAAATATAAAAATATCTATCTATACAAAATAGAGAGATTTTGTATGGACACTTAATATAAAACTTGTTTTATAGAGATATAAAGGATCCATAATTAAGATCAAGATTTCATGTTTCAGGATCTTGGCTTGGGATTATTCAATGTATTTAGCTTTTCCATTAACATAACATTTAATGCCATGTTTTATATCCATAGTTGAAAAACCCAAACTTATCTTTATATGAGAGGCGTTAACTTCATTTGTGTTAATTTATGGGAGTTATTGTAGTAATTTACAATTAAGAGATTATATTGTATAGTTTTTCATACATTGTGATGATAATCTATGATCTTATTGAATATTAGGGTTGTTAGATTTTTACCTTGTTTATCTCATACAATATTCTCCAACAATGGTGCACTTATTGTAGTTTCATACAATACTAGTAATGATACATTCAATAGATTCATACATAACATGCAGTTTGACTTGACTCCTATGTGCAACAAAGTGTGGAGGATTGACACACTTATGTAGTAGAGTAGAGAGGAAATGCATGATTTCAACATCCATGCATGCATGCCTTCATAGTTACTGGGGTCAAAGTTCCATAGGTCATAGTTCCAAAGGTCATAATTCCATAGGTCATAGTTCCACGGGTCATACTTCCACAGGTCATAGTCCCTAGGGACATAGTTCTAGAGGTCAAAGTTCCACAGGTCATAGTTTCTAGGGTCATAGTTCCACAGGTCATAGTTCCATAGGTCAAAGTTCCCAAGGTCAAATTTCTTAAGGTCATAGTTACTAAGGTCAAATTTCTCAAGGTAATAGTTATAGAGTTCAAAGTTCGAGAGGTCATAGGTCCATGAGTCGTAGTTCCCGGGGTCACAATTCTAGAGGTCATAGTTCTAGAGTTCATTCCACGGGTTATAGTTATATAGAGTTCAAAGTTCCAAAGGGAGTAGTTCCACAGGTCATAGTTCCGTCGGTCATAGTTCCCGAGTTCACAGTTCCAGAGGTCATAGTTCCATCGATCATAGTTCCAAAGGTCACAGTTCTAGAAGTCATAGTTCCACAGGTTGTATTTCATGGGGTCACAATTCCAGAATTCATGGTTCTGGAGGTCACAGTTCCAAAGTTCATAGTTCCATAGGTCATAGTTCTTGGGGTCATAGTTCCAAAGTTCACAATTCCAGAGGTCATAGTTCCACGGGTCATAGTTATTGGGGTCACAGTTCCAAAGGTCATAGTTCCAGAGGTCATTCCACATGTCATAGTTTCGGAGGTCAAAGTTCCATAAGGCGTAGTTCCAGAGGTTTTAGTTCCACATGTCACAGTTCCTAAGGTCATAGTTCCACATGCCATAGTTCTAGAGGTTATAATTCCACAAATAATAGTTCTTCAGGTCACAATTTCGAAGGTCACAGTTCCATAGGTCAAATTTTTTGAGGTCATAGTTCCAGAGATCAAATTCCCATAGGTCATAGTTCCCGGGGTCATAGTTCTAGAGGTCAAAGTTCCAGAGGTCATAGTTCTAGAGGTCAAAGTTCCACAGATCATAGTTCTAAATTTCATAGTTCCAAAGGTCATAGTTTCATGGGTCATAGTTACTGGGGTCATAGTTCCAAAGGTCAAATTTCCAAAGGGTGTAGTTCCAGAGGTCAAAGTTCCAAAGGGCGCAATTCCAGATGTCATAGTTCCACATGTCATAGTTCCTGTGCTCATAGTTCCATGGGTGATAGTTCTATAGGTCATAGTTCCACATGTCATAGTTCTTGGGATCATAGTTTCACAGGTTATTGTTCATGGGTTCATTCCATAGGCCATAGTTCTAGAGGTCATTCCATAGGTCACAGTTCCAGAGTTTAAAGTTTCAAATAGTGTAGTTCTAGTGGTCATAGTTCCACGGGTCATAGAACTCCATTAGACACACTTCTAGAGTTCATATTTCCAGAGGTCATAGTTCTAGAGGTCAAGAAATTTGAGGTCATAGAGGTCACAATTCCTTTCTTTGTCATAGTTCCTATCATACAAATTTCTTGACCTCGAGAACTTTGACTAGAAATAACTATTTCAGACCTATGGAACTATGAACTCTAGAACTGTGACCCTAGGAACTATGACCCATGGAACTATGAATTCTAGAACTGTGACCCTGGGAACTATGACCCATGGAACTATGAGCTCTGAAACTATGCCCTCTGGAACATTGAACTCTGGAACTATGGCCCGTGGAATGACCCTAGGAAATATGACCTCTGAAACTATGACCCGTTGAACTATGATCCCAAGAACTATGACATGTGGAACTGTGATCTTTGGAACTATCACCCGTGCAACTATGACCCCAGGAACTATGAAACGTGAAACTATGACCTCTAGAACTATGCCCTCTCAAAATTTGACATGTGGAATGACCTCTAGAACTATGACCTCTAGAAATGTGACCCTAGTAGCTATGACTCATGGAACTATGACCTCTGGAACTATGACCCCAAGAACTATGACCTTTTAAACTGTGACCCTAGGAACTATGACCCGTGGAACTATGATCTTTGGAACTACACCCTTTGGAACTTTGAACTCTAGAACTATGAGATGTGGAATGACCTTTGGAATTATGACCTCTGGAACTATGACCCATGGAACTATGAACTCTAGAACTATGAACTGTGGAACTTTGAACTATGGAACTATGACCTTGGGAAATTTGACCTCAATAACTATGACCTTAGGAAATTTGACCTTGGGAACTTTGACCTGTGGAACTTTGACCCAAGGAACTATGACCTCTAGAACTATGGCATATGGAACTTTTACCTCTAAAACTATGACCTGTGGAATTATGATCTCTAGAACTATGACCCCGAGAAATATGACTTGTGGAACTTTGACCCCAGGAACTATGACCTGTGGAACTTTGACCTCTAGAAATATGAGCCTAGGAACTATGACCCATGGAACTATGACCTCTGGAACTATGACCTCTAGAACTTTGACCTCTAGAACTATGAACTAAGGTCATAGTTCCTTTGTTAGTGAGGAAATATGATCGACATGAATTTTGATGAAGGAACTTTGACCAACAAAGGAGCTATGACCTTCATTTGTAATTGCAGTTTATCATAAAATTATGCAATTTTGAGAATTCTCAACTGTAGAAATTCTTATTTTGTAGTTGTTGAAATAACAATTTATGGAGACTAAAATTGAAATGACGTCTTGGTGGTGCTCTTAGTGTTGTCCTTAACAACTTTTCAAGGTGGGATTACTAATGTTAAAGGACTTCATTTATACATGAACCAAGTTGTAGTCATATAATGATGATGATATTTAAGATGATCACGATATCAATGCCCCTCTAAAATTAAATACAATATTGTGAATTTTTGGAACTCTTTAGTGGTTATGATACCTTAGTCAAGTTCAATTTTTCATTTTTGCTTATATAACTATGTAGTATTTGGTGAGAGTGGGATCAAAATCCTAGGATGTGTTGCTTCAAGGATTTACAAGGAAAAATTACACCAAAATACATTAAGGGTTCCACTTGTGTTAATTGTAGTAGGTTTTGACTCATTTATTTTTAATTAACAATCTAATTGAATGGATCAATAAACCTTAAAAAGAACTTGAATTAGATTTGATTCATAATATGTACATGCATATCATAAATTCAACTCTTTTGTTTAATTGTCTCATCAAAACTTATTCAAGCAAAGCATATAAATTAACTATAGGAGTCTAAAAATTATATCACTTTGCTTCCCTTACTCACCTACTAGGCAAGTCGAGGTAAAGGAGAAGTACCCTACCTTAACTAATCTTCTACTAAGCTATCACCAAAACCTTACTATGAAGTAATCATCTAAACCTTAACTCACATACCTTCCTTATAGATATTCTAACCTTCCCTTTTTACTTAACTCTCTCTCTCTCTCTCTCTCTCTCTCTCTCTCTCTCTCTCTCACACACACACACACACACACACGATTCCCTAAACTATTTTCTAGTCTAATCACCCTTGTTAGGTATAAGGGAAGGGGGTTACCTTATTAGCACCTAATATGAGTTGCGCTTACAAGTAATCCTCCCTCTTAATGCATATATATTTTTGTCTATACATCATTATTTTCACTCATTTAATTAAGTTATTAGATGAGGTATCACATGAAAACATGATGGATATATCCTTCAATATAATTGTGATCTGTATCCTCTTCGATTAAGTTGTTAGATCAATGTTTCACTACATTAGTTATAGATAGCTATTCCCTTACAATAATAAATGATATTTCAAGTTCAACATGTTATAAATTAGAGGCTACTGTATTACATAAGAATTCTAAATGTTAAATGATTTCAACCATTTCCGATTTCCCCTCACTAGAATCTATTCAAGCAATCTTTGCTGAAAATTAAATTTTGGATTGTTGGACTTGTTTTTACTAGAAAAAGGGATTCAACACCATAAAATACCACTACTGCACCTAGATTGTGTAATGTTATCATCTGATATATGTGATTTCATTAATCCAAAATTATTCCTACAATATTTGAAGCCAAAAATGTTGATTTCTCCTACTGTTATTGAGTAGCTAGAAAGGGGTCAATTCATTAGGCATGTAGATTACACTTGGCTTTATTTCCTTGGATTTTCTAATTATGTTTGAAATATTGACCCATACACTTCGAATGACTATAGATGACATAAAGAGAAAACTCCTTCCAGTGTTTTAATAGAGGTTAGAAATGGAGATGGAAATTGACTTGTTCAAAATATTAGGTGAAGTCCATGAGATCCAAACTTTGACCAAAGGTACACAACTCCTCACTCTTAAATGTTAGTCCCAAACCTGTTATATTAGACAAATTTAATTCTCTCGTTAGAAAGAGGGCTTTATTCCCAATCACTACATTGAATATCCTTGGAAAGGTGGACACCGAGAACTTCCTCACATATAGAGGATAAGATTTTGATTTTTTGAATCAACATTTTTCTTCCTTTGCTTAGCAACCATGGTTCTTGGTTTTGTAAATGGAAATATAATTTTCCAACATCACATTCACTTTGGTTAACAATATTTTTTTTAATGTTGCAAACATCAATGATGTTTTACTCTCATTTTTATCCAAAAAAAAAATATTCTCAAGGTTAGGCATCTTTTCAACAGTCGAGGTATGTTGATGAAGTGTCATATCTAGAGGGATTTTTTGGTTAAGAAATTGAGGGAACAAAGGTACCCTCAGATTGCAGAGGACATAAAGATAGGAACTATGACCAAGAAAGGAACTGTGACCTCTATGACCTCAAATTTATTGACCTCTAGAACTATGACCTATAGAACTGTGAACTCTTGAAGTGTGACTGATGGAACTATGATTGATGGAACTACACTCTTTAGAACTTTGAACTCTGGAACTATGACCTATGGAATGACTTCTAGAACTATGGCCTATGGAATGACCCCATGAACTATGACCTGTGGAACTATGACCTATGGAACTATGAACCCAAGAACTATGACATGTGGAACTATGACCTCTATAACTATCACTTGTGGAACTATGACCCCAGGAACTATGACATGTGGAACTATGACCTCTGGAACTACACCCTCTGGAACTTTGACCTCTGGAACTATGAACCCATGAACTATGACCCATGAAACTATGACCTCTGGAACTATGACATTTAGAACTATGATATGTGGATCCTCAAATTACCGACATTGATCGAACTTGTAGAAAGCATTTACAAATTATTAATTAGGATCCTCATTACAAATTATTTGTTGAACTTGCAGAAAATATTTACAAATTATTAATTAGGATCCTCATATTACAAATTATTAGTTATATTCTTAATCATCGATTAGTATGAGGACATTGCTTTTCGAAGAGGATAGAGATGTGTTCATGTAGCACTGCACATGTTTTCTACGAAGGTTGCATTCAATATTTTTTTTTGTTTTATATATTTTCGTACAAATATTAGTCAGTCAGTTGTGTTTCTTCATAGGCATAGGCTAAAGGGAAAACTGAATTCACCTTTGTTGATCTTTGACTCCGACAAACACCGATCGCTAACTCTGACCACTACATACTCCAATCGACGAAGACTCTACACCCCCAAACGAAGTTACAGTTAGTTTTTGTCGTACATGCCAGCGAAGTCATCTGCGTGGCCTTTCCTTTTGAATTTTTAGCCAGTTGACATAGGGAGATATAAGATTTAATGTTGTTTCTCGTGCCCCCTCCATCGTTTCATTTTTTTTTTTTAATTTCCCTGCCTGCCCACCCTCCACAATTTCAATTATTTTAAATTTCCACGCTCGCTCGTTTTGATGTTCAGTGTTGTCTATCCAAGCACAAAGAAAAGCAAAGAGCATAGAAAAACACAACCAGGAATCGCCTAACTGCATTGGCCAATGTAGGAGGCAATGTTGCAAGAGTGACAAAGTCCACAAATAATAGTGAAATTGTTGCAGGTCACAGTACGACAAAGTAATGCAGCAAAGGTGTTGGAGTCCACAAGCTTGAAATTGAAAAACCTAGTTAACTTAATAGTACTGAAGACAATCGATTATGGGAACCAATGAAAAGTTACTCCATAAGCCAAAATGCAGAAGGGGATTGTACCTGGACTGGATATTTGTGGTATGAATACTCAAGTACCTATTGTGGTCAATTAAGATCTGCTCTTGCTATGAGTTTGGGCCATTTCAAGGACCTGGTTGTGCTTGGAATAGGTGCCATGCCACAGACTCATGGTAATATCCTTGCAGAGATGACAACATATATCAAAAGACACAAGCGAGGTATCAAAGAGACATCTATTGTTTGTGCCACTAAAGAGAATGCATCATCAAATGGTGATGATAGGGAGTGGGCCGAGAAGGCTCTGATGACATATGATTCCTTGTGGCACAATGCAAGGAAGTAGGTGGAGGAACAAGGCATGTTGACTTTAAGGTAGGGACCTCAATGATAGATAGAGGGCAATGGATAAGCAAGGTAGAATATTTATAGGTTTAGTCCTAGGTGTTCATGTGGGTGATCGTTTTTATTTTCAAATGGAACTCTATGTAATTGGTTTACATGGCCCAAGTCTTGTTAGTATTGATTTCATTACTACTCAAAACAATCAATGGAATGAGCCTATGGAAATCAATATCATTTCTTTAGGTGGTTATGAAGATGATGAGGATGGGGGTGATGTGTTGATTTACACTGGGCAAGGAGGAAATAATTACATATTGGATAAGAAGAAGAGTGTTGATCACGAGCTCCAACGGGGTAATTTTTTTTTGGAACAAAGCATGCACTATAGAATTGAGATCCGAGTGATTCATGGTGTCAAAGATAGTACGAGTCCTGGAAAAAATTATATTTATGAGGGTCTCTATAAAATTGAACACTCTTGGTTAGAAAAAGGGCATTCATGATGTGGCATTTTTAAGTTCAAGCTTCAGAGGATACCAGGTCAACCAGAGTTTGGTTCAACAATTCTAAAAAAACACCAGGTTCTGGAAGGCCGAACCCCTATCAAGAGTATGTCTTCTTCATTCAGACATATGCTTGAGTGAGAAATTACCAATCTCTCTTTCTAACAATGTAGACAATGAAAAAGGGCCACCCCATTTTGAGTATACCGGTAGACCACTTAAGTACCCGAATTCTCTAGTGCATTTGGACTCTTCTGAAGGGTGTGCATGTGTAGGCAGGTGTGATCCAATTAATTGCTTATGTGCTCAGAGAAATGGAAAAAAAATGTCATACACTTCTAATGGTATTCTTATAAAGGGGAAACCATTCATCTGTGAATTCAATAAGCAATGTAGGTGTCCTCTGAGTTGTCAGAATAGAGTAACTCAAAGAGGTTTGAATGTCCATTTAGAGGTATTCAGAACTAGTGATAAGAGATGGGGTGTAAGGTCTTGGGATCCAATTGCAGTAAGCACCTTTATTTCTAAATATACAAGGCATGTGGTCATCATTGCAAAATAGGAAACTATTTATCACAGTGACAGTGAATATGTCCCACGCACAAAAAAGGACAGAATTGGGGAGTGTTTTTAATATCTTGTGTGAGCAACAACAACAAGATGGTTCCAATCTAGCTTTCCCACCATTAAATTTTCTAACAGATGCTAACGAATTTGGGAATCGTCCGCACTTCATAAAGCATAGTTCTTGTCCTAATGTTCTCATGTAGTTTGTTCTACACGATCACCTTGATATTAGATTCCCTCATGTCATGCTCTTTTCAAGGGAGAATATCCCACCTTTAACATAGTTTCCTTGGGAACTGTGTAAATGAGGGTGGTATAATTATTCCCTAGGTTATATTTTAGTAGTTTCTTACTTCATATAAATCTTGCTAACATATCAATGTTGAAAACATGTCAATGACCTTACAAAAGTGCACGTTGTTGCTCATTTTCATGATTGTCTAAGAACTGGTTCATTGTTTAAAATTTTCAATTTGAGTCTCAAGTAACATTGATGATGCATGTTGGTCAAACTTTAATTTTTTCTAGTCTTTATAGATAATACTTGTAAACGATTGTGACAAAAACTTGATGCAAAATCTATTATTGTTTAGCGTTATACCTTGACACTAATTTGAGAAAAGGTTTAACATGGTAATATTTTAAACTTGTAGCAGCTAGTGCATTTCACTATCATATCACATGGCTGAACTATCTCCTTTCGCAATATCTAATGCTTAGACACTATCATTGGTTATGAACATTATTTATGATAAACATTTGATGCACCTATAACTAAACAAATCTTGTTATTGATTATTGTGCCACTAGTCTAAAACACTTCATAATTGCATTGACTTGGATGGTGATCTATGATTGGATGCTCTCATTTATCTTGTTGTCCTAGTTGTACATTTCACGATCTGGGAATATTTTATGGTCAACACTAAATCTGTCAATTCAATTAAGCAAATTCTATCATTGGTTATTATGTTTTGAATGGTCTAAACAAGAACACACTTTGTGCAATTTGATTGGTAAAAAAATGCCATTTCATTTGTTAGATGGTAAATGACTATCATACATTGGTATTTCATATTTAGAGACAATACAAAATTTTTAAGTTCCAAGCATATTTAAAGTGGCCATTATTGTTTGTGTCATATTCTCTTCAAGCTCATTATCAATTGTATTCTCTCATACTTAATGTGCTTTACCCCTAAGAAAAGATAGATATCCTAAGTCGAACCAAGTCCTAAGGATTCCCCATACAAATACAATGACATGACTTAGTTTTAAACCCCTTAGAGAAACAATCTCTAGGTTAGAAACCCGACAAGGCCATTATGGATTCACTTAGAGGTATGACCCCGAGCGACAACCATTGGGTTAGAAAATTCCATGTCCCTAAAAAACAAATTATATGTCAAATGTTTCATGTGTTTCATGCACCCAAGAAACAAACCAAGCCCAAGCCCAAGACCTGGTCGCCCAAGCCCTCGACCATTATGCTCTACGCAAGTTTCCATTCATTCAATGATATATATAAATCAATTTTTTTTTTACCTTCTAACTATGCATATGGGATAAGTCTCACAACCAAACAAAACAAGGTTTTAATGTCATATAGAATCAATGGTTTCAAAAGTCAGAGATGTAAGTTAAGGATGATCGACGGAGCCCACGTTTGAACTTGTATGAGCTTTAATAAAGTCACCACCACGCGCGTGACGTCAGCAAGGAAATACCACTTGGGACACATGGCAAGCAAAGGACTCACCTCGCAACATGCAATACCATGTCCAAAATCATTTTTTTGATCCCTGCGGCACTGTTCATCAAAACCGCTGAAAAAACGATGTGGTTTTCAACAGAGGAATTTCAGGCTTAATTTCTGAGCAGATGGAGAGGAATTAAAAAAAAACGTGACATGGGTTTTGTCCAGGATGGCCCCAATTGACCAACAGCATAGCGCATTTGCAAAATCTTGAAGGGATTGAGAGATCTTGGAGTTTTCCTGAAGAGAATTCAACCAGATTTGGGAAATGGGCGGATCTTGATTTAATTTTCATCAGTTTTGCCACAAGTTTCATGTTGTCCATATCTATAATCAGATCTAAGGTCCTTATTTACAGTTTGTAAGCCAGAAAGGAGTGCCAAGGTGTTATCTCAGATGAATTTATCAAGGACATTTTATGGAGATTTTGGCATAAAGGATATTGATATCTTTGTTTTTCTGGGCAAAATGTGAACTCCTCTGCTGCCCAGCTGAGAGAAGAGGTCTTTCCCGCTCGCTAGCTAGCTCAACCCCAACAGCTGATACGAATCCGAGCATGGCCAGTCTCCCATTTATGGTATTTGGCATTGGCTCACTGAAGGCAAACAGGTCCGTAAACTTTGGGCTCACCTGCATTAATCCACTCAATTTATTTCGATGCATGGCAAGTGCAGTGAATGCTCATGTAAAAATCGACAATTAATCGCTTACCTCCATTGTGGGAGCGATATTCCATTCATCGCCCCTACCACTGGAAGGCCCCTGGAAGTCATTGACATCTGTTGCAAGAGTGATACTCCATTCATCGCCATTGATGATACATTCATAGCCGCCATGTAATGAATTCTAAGTGCAATGTGGACTTAAAAAGACACAAAATGGATAAATAATAGTGAGTATTGATATGCAATAAAGACCGCCAAAATTTAAAGCCAATAAAACCCGCCTTGTTACCAAATTCAAATTCAAATTTCAAACCAATAAAACTCTCCTTGTTACCAAATTCAAATTTCAAGACGACCTCTTATGTCCTTCAAATTTCAAGCCTTATGCATGAATGGAAATTGGAATCCATGGGGGCTTATGCATGAATGGAAATTGGAATCCATGGGGGCATGGCATGACATGGCATCCTCGTTAAATATGGCATGCATTACCTTTATTGGCCGTCACATTGGATGATGGGAAGTGCCATTTTGGTGGTGTTTACTTCAGTAGGACAACTGTCGATCTTAGGACGTATCGTCGGAATCAGGGATTTGTTGGAGCCAGAAAAGGTGCAGTTTGTTTGGTTTTTAGCCTAAGTCATTAATATATCATGCATTGGATTTTGATAGCTTTTGTATTGACTTTGTAACCTTCATGTTATCACACAATCTTAATAGGGAACATGTAATGATTGTGTAAATTTCTCCCCAAGTATAAAACTCATAAGGCTGAACAAAAGTTTTTTTGTACTTTTAAATATTCAAAAAATTTGTGGGGGAGAGAAACATGATATACTTGCTTCAGAAAGCGTTTTTTCTATCTTTTACTTCATATATCCTTTGGGCCCATTATCTACGAAAATCATCATAATTGAACATGTTCTTATGTTTCATTCCCATTAGAATTATGGCATGTTTATTAGAGAGTTGATGTTTTGTTCCAGACCAATGCTCAAGAATGAATGTAGTTAATGAACCTATCATATTATTTTCTGCTTGGTTGTCTTCTTTAAAAACTATATTCCCATTTTCATTTTTAACTTGTTCCTTTTCCATTTTCTCAACTAGGGTAGGTGAAGACTCTATTTCCCACCATTTAGCCAAAGTTCTTGTAAAACATTGTATAATAGACTTACATGTTTCTATTTCACTTTTCTCTTTCATGCACATGACTCTGTAGGAAACATACATTATGTTTATAACTTGATGAATTTGGCCTATGCTCATACTATCTATGTTCCATTCTGGGAAATTTTCATCTATAAATGTTTCTGCCTCTGGTAGCTTGCCTTTTCCATAAAGGTTTGGAGCTGGAACCCCAGTCATGTTCCAAGGAACTGGTTCTTTAGCAGGAAGAATATGAGATTGTGTAACCAAAAGATGAGTTGAGAATGATTCTTCTTGTTCTGGGGGAAAATGGACTGGAAACTTTTTCTTCAAATCGGTTTCTTCAGAAATGTAGACTATAGAATTTACTGATGAGACCTTTTGTGGAAATAAGTAAGAACTAGGAATTGGTTTGTCAGGAAGCTTTCCATATTTTTCTGATACTTTAATGATAGATTCCCCTATGTTCTTAAAAGATTCACCTACTCCTTCCATTAGTTCTTCATGGTCTCTTTTTGAAGAGTCTGTTTTCACTTTCTAAAGTGTTTTTGATTTCAGAGACTTGGGAATTGACAAAGTTTATACTGAAAGCAACTTGATTTGCAAAGACTTGAAGTTGATCTATTTGTTGATTTCTAGCATAGTCATTGGTTACAAATGTATGTGATGCCATCCCTCTTAGAGCAGTGTTTGTCTAGTTTAACTTTTCAGACATACCTTGGAGTCTTTTCTTTGAATTTGTTTGCTGAGATTCTTCCTTGTGAATCATGAGGGGAGTAGCCTTAGTTTGTTTTTCCTCTTTTCCTAGAATGATTCCTTTAAAAAGGGGAAAAGGGAAATATGTCTCAGCTGTTTTTCCATCTAAGACTTTCCATTTATGTTTGGTACTGCCACTTTCTTTGACAGACATCATTTGAATTGCTTCCTTTTGGGAAATTCTATACCATTCATAAAAGGATATCAACAAATATTTTTTTGTCATATATGTTTGCCATTTCTCAGATAAATCTTTCTTTAGTTCTGCAGAAGTAGTGGCATTAAATTCTTTCGATTGGGGATGATTAAACATAGCCCAATTTAACATTCTCTTAATCCAATCTATGTTTACTCTTCTTCTAGGACATCCATTCAAAAGGGAAAATAATTTGTGCATCTCCGAGGCTGATGGTTTGTAGTCCCGTGGGTAATGGATTTTCAAATCTGTTGGATGGAATTATTGCATTTTGTTAAATATACCCTAATACATATCTTGGAGTTCTCGATGGTCTACAATAGCTAAATATTTCTCTGAGTCTAGGATCATCTGTTTCTAGCTTAGGAATATGATGCATCATTAAGACATGGCTTTCATGTGGAAAACATGTCTGTTGTATCACAACACTTTGGATGAGGACAATTTTCTTTTGAGATTGAGGCCAGAGGATAATCACTTATGGGATTATGGTTTTTATGTATAGGAGAGCATACTTGAGGTTGGGTATTGACCATCTTAAGGCATAGAGGACATTGTCTTGGAATAATAGAAGGTGGTGCCATCCAAATGGGTTCATGAGTACAAATGGGTGGATCTATGCCTTTAAATTTTGGAGATGGAAAAGAAGATGTAGATGGGAAGTTTAAAAATACTTCACCACGTTGGCTGCTCTAAGAGGACTGGTGTTGGCCCTTGACCAAGTTTTGAGGATCCTTGGTCATTTTGGACCATTTAGGGACTTCAACAGACTTTTAAAGGTGGAGCGCAAGTCGAAGTAGAGATCATGGGATCTCGGCCCCTCTTTATGGATTTTTGGGTTTTGGGCTTATGTAATGGATATGGGGATGTCGGCCCATGGGTTTACCCATGCTTAGGCCTATTTTTTAATGTATAAATAAGTAGCTAGGTGATGTAAGAGAGGGGGCAAGTTGTGCTAAGTGAAAATGATTATAAGAGGCTTGGTGCGTATTGTATGTTGAGACTTGCAGAGCTAAGTGCAAGTCGTCTGTAGTTCTTTGTGCACAGACTGTGGAAAACTATGTGCATATATCTACTCGAGGAAGGAGGATCTAGTGAGGTGCACAAATCTCCTGTCCTTTGCAGAGTTGATTTTGAGGCTCTGTGCATGTAGCTGATTGATCAAAGATAATAAAGAGGAGAAGAGTTGATGGACGTAGCCCTAGGATGGGGGGGAACCACGTATATCTTGTGTTATGAATGGACGTAGCCTTGGCACAGACGATTAAAGAAACATATGGAGATGTTGAGAAGGGGGCGCGAGGCTACAAGGTAACCTCCATCCAAAATGGCGCAGTGCACCAAGCATGCCAATTAATTGCAGGAAAGCTAGTAAGAAATAACAGACTCATGCAGGTTACAGGGTTTGTCATTGACCTCGTTGGGAAATGCGTGGAAGGCCTACAAATGAACTGGGCGAAGTACCTCGTTAACCAACTCGAACTAGATTGTCACGAAGCTCAGGATCAGGGCTATGAGTTTCATTTCAGCTGGCTCCTGATCCTCATCACGTTTACTGCTTGGGAGATGCCGGAAGGTGCGACCTTTTCTAAGATCGAGCCATTCGAGCCACTCGATGCGAATTTCACCACGCTCTGGTATTCGAGTGATATGGGAAAGCAATGGCAGTCAAACACAATATTTCATACCTACTACTTGCAGCTTAGGAGATCTATTGAGTCCTTCCCTCGTATGACGTCGAACACCCTGGACAGGTTCATGCCTCTTATGAAACTCCGCACAGATAGGAATTTTATTTACATTATTGTGCGTGCCGATGAAAACAAAGAAGAAATTCAGTGCTACTACAAGCTTACTACAAAGGACCTGGAATAAATCATTAAAGACTGGCCTACATAACTCCTTATCCCTGCTGAATTCGTTGAGCTGTCTGATCTGGACCTCATTGGAAACCCGGTGGTTACTCGTGAAGAGTATGATGCCCCAAGCAGTAGCAGGAAGAAGAAGAAACAAGATGTATAGGAAGTACACAACTCATCCGAAGAGACCGCATTCGAGTCACCTAGCGGAGGAGGTGATGACGAAGTGAACAAAGAGGAAATAAAACAAGAAGAAGATAAACAAGGCAAAGTAACACCGCCAAAGAACCTCCTTGATGACACCAATCCGTCTAAGAAAAGGAAGGTTTCCCCTACGAAACCTTCATCGCAGAAGAAGTCCAAAGCCAATAAGCCAAAGATGCAGAGTGTACTCACAGTCGACGACTTCGACTTCATTATTTCAGTTGTAGGAGATGCCTCAGAAGAGATTTTGCAAAGAAGCGAAGAAAAACAAGAAGCCATGTATGATAGAATTGAAGCAAAACTAAGAGGTGTACAACAAGCCCTTTGTTTGAGCTGTGCAATGTCCAATGTGCCCTTGCCCTCAGAAGAACCATAGTTGGGAGATGAGCCTGATCAACTCCGCAGATTGGTCGATGTGACTGAAGCCCGCCTTCATCGAGCACAAGATGAGAAAGATCAGGCCACAGTGGCCATGAAACAAGCACAGGAAAAAATTATAGAGCAACGCAGAATTGCGCAATAGGAGAAGGATGCTCTTCAAGCAAAGTTCGAAGAAGAAAGAGCGTAGATCCAACAGGAGAAAGAAAAGTTGCTCGCAAAGCAAATCGGAGTAAAAGAAGCAGTCAACAGAGAACTTCTCGCTGTGAAGGGCTTGGAGCAGAAGGATGAATAATTAGTAGAACACCAAGTAGCATAGCTCGCAGATGCCATCCAACAACGTCAACAGAGAATCACAGATCTCGAGCTAAGAACAGTGCCCAGTACTCCACAGGATGTGTGAGATCAAAGAGAAGCGGTTGCTCGAGGCGTAGTTGAAAGAATCAAGGGCCTCGCCATGGAATGCAAACAACTGATTGATCGCAGTGCCCAAACTTATGACCAACTCACTGCGAATCCTGAATTGAAGGCACTGGAGTCACAACTCCAGGAAGCGAAGCAGCAAGCAGAAACAATACAGGCGCATTTGAAGCCCCTGTCAGCGATTGAGAGGATGAAGCGATCCCAAGAACAACACACTACTCAACAGTAGGTCCACACAATTCAAAGCAGATTTATGGAAGTAACTCAGAGGCTCCAACCAATACAGGACGAGGCTTACCAACTATTCGCATAGATCGAAGGCCGAGGAGCAGAACTGGAGCAAGTCGTCACTGTAGCTGAACAACGCTTAGAGGGACCTGTCAACGAAGCATTAATCCAAGAGTTCACCGAGCAGGAGGTCGTGGCACAACAACAGGTCAAAGCCACTTGAGCTAAACTCGAGGCTTTTGAGGCAGAATTACCTAGATTAGACTAACTCGGGACAAGTCACAGGTGAGTGTTGGGGGCTTGTTGGTCCTTGACCAAGTTTTGAGGATCCTTGGTCATTTTGGACCATTTTGGGACTTCGACAGGCTGTTGAACGCGTAGTGCAAGTCGAAGTGTAGATCACAGGATCTCGGCCTCTTTTTAGGGATTTTTGGGTTTTGGGCTTATGTAATGGGTATGGGAATGTCATCCCATGGGTTTACCCATGCTTAGGCCTATTTTGTAATGTATAAACAAGTAGCTAGGAAATGTAAGAGAGGGGGCAAGTTGTGCTAAGTGCAAATTATTGTAAGAGGCTTGGTGCGTATTGTATGTTGAGACTTGCAGAGCTAAGTGCAAGTCGTCTGTAGTGCTTTGTGCACAGACTGTGGAAAGATCTGTGCATAGATCTACTCGAGGAAGGAGGATCTAGCGAGGTGCGCAGATCTCCTGTCCTCTGCAGAGTTGATTTTGAGGCTCTGTGCATGTAGCTGATTGATCGAAGATAATAAAGAGGAGAAAAGTTGATGGATGTAGCCCTAGGATGGGGGGGAACCACGTATATCCTGTGTTATGAATGCTTTGGGATTTATGATTTCTCTTTTGTTTATATGCTTAGTGTGTTGTTAGATGATAGATGAATCTGATATGATAGCTTAGTGCTGAATAATGTGAACGAATGCTAGATCTGATCTTTGTTGGTATGCTTAGTACTTGAATCTATTGGATCTGTGTGAAAGTTGCACTGATTTGTTATTAGGGTTTAACTGCGCTGTGAACTAAGACTGAATATTGACGAACTGTAATTACTAAGTACTCTGTTAAGGTGTTACAATCACAGATCTGTGTCCCAGCTAAGGTTGTAGACATCTGAGTCCTGCAACCTCCTCTACCTCTACCTCGGGCGAGACTTCATCTGCTTCGCAGTTGTTTCCGAAAGGGATGGTAGTTAGAGTTTTGTTGGTGAGCTATTGTAGCGTTGAACCCTAGGTCTGCCCCTGTGCCAACAATTGGTTAGAGACAAGAACAAAACATAAAGGGCATTGGATGAGTCCTAGAATGGGTGGCCATTGAAAAATGGGAGTGTGAGAACATTAAGATTTGGTTGTATGTGATGTAGGATATGATGACTTAGAAGAGACAAACCTTCTTGGAGGGAACTTAATAACTGCTTGAGTATGATCTTCTGCAATATCTACAGTATTGAGAGTAATTTGGGGTGAGGTCTTAGGAGCCTGCACTACCCATTCAGTAAGAAAATCTAATTGTTCCGATGAAATGGCTTGGGGAACAATTTTGACATTGTCTGCAGAGGTATATACTAAGGTAGAACTCTCTGAATCTCTATCACGTGCATGCAAAACTGTTGGATAGAGAGTGTTAGTATATCTGAGTGCCAACTTATGGATTGCAATATTTCCAGAACTAGGCTTCATATCATATCCTTTGGTGAGAATCTTAACTTGCAATATATCTTTGAGGTTTGGGTCAGTGACAAAAACTCTTAAGTTTGGATGACAATCAAACCAGATAGGGTATTTGGCAAGATCACCTTGTACCCCTCCTATTAGAGCATGGACAAATTTGTTGAAACGATTATCAAGCACAACAATAAGAGCGAATGCAGGTATACCGACTCTGTGAATAGGTTCAATGCCTATTCTGATACATCCGAGATGTAGGAATTTTTCTCTAACTTTTTTGGCTTCAATCCTAATTTCATCAGGATCTAAGGTAGGGATAATACAATGATCTGATGCATTCTGTTGAACTTCATAAAATGTTCAATGATTTTAAATTGAGAATATGCACGTAGTTGAAACATAGGCATATCATCATAAATATCTTTAGCAGATAACTTAGGAAGTTGCCACCTAGGGAGAGACTTTTCTTCTTTATATACTTTATTGAAACTATTCACATCACACATTCTCATTGAACCAAACAGATGGCAAATAGTTGATATTTCATTTTTAGCATTCGACTTTCTTCTACTACTTTCTGTTTCATTTCTTTAAAATACATAGAACGAGAAGTATTAGAACTAGAGGGAGAATCCATGAAACATATCCTTAAAAGTTACAATTCTTACTAATTTCCCGTTGTAGGTGACGACGAGCACTAACCACCCTGTTGCAATGGTTGGTATATACGTAATTGGATTGTTTTGGTAGGTATATATGTCAGGATATATCCAACAATGTATATACCATTTGCAACATTGAATGTTGCGCAACAAACTAGTTATTGTTCGCTATTGTGACGATGACCCTCAACCAAAAAGATAAATAAATTGTACCTTCTTGTTCGTTTTCTTTTATGATGGGGCCACTTCAACCATCATGTAGATTTTAACGGTGATTTTGGAAAGTCAACATGACGATTAAGAATCACCCCTTCGGCAGTATGGGCCTCTGCCAACCGCTTACTACTACTTGCCTTTCTTATTACTGCTTTCCTTTCTTACTCACAGAGTCACGAACCCCAGACAAGCCATTGAAATTTGATTATATCCTTCATATTTATTAGGTTAAGACATTCTAGGTCAACTGCCTACTACTGCTTACCTATCTTACTCACGGACTTCACACT
>SNQJ01S0045293.1:0-33599 GCA_010110895.2 Picea sitchensis | reverse complement strand
CGATCAATCACTATTGAAGGATGCATGATTTGATTAAGTTGAGATTCAACTAAGGTTGGATTAAGAGATGAGTTGAGGGTTGAATGAGTGGTCAATGGTACATTCAACTATGTTTCAACCAAGAAATTTATAAGGGACTGTGCACAAGTCAATTTATTGATAGTCAAGTTTTGGGATAATCATACAAATATTGGAATAGGTCCTTGTTGTGATCTTTCTAAATTCTCTGTAACAAGTAAGCATGTTATTTAAATATAAATATAAATATTATGAATTGCATAGATAATGATTGATAAAATGAATAATAGATGATGGTACAATCACTCTCGTGACGGTTTACTTACAACATTGACTGGTGACGAGTGAAGAGGTATGTGCCTCTTGATCTTTTCATTTATTTAATTATATGATATTTATTATTATTTATTGTTATGTATTTATTTCTATATTATTTATTATTATTTAAGTATTTATGTTCGTAACATTGCCACCCCCCTTAGGATTTTTTCTTTATGCAAGGGTAGTGATGGGTATTGTCAGAGAAAAGGTTATGATTCCCGTGATGAATCTTCTTCTGGAAGGTTTTTCCATTTGATGAGATAATCCTTAATGATTATGGAACGCAACAAATTTTCCTTAGTGGCAAGAATACCCTCCATTTTATTGACCCATACAACAACTCCTTTATGGTCCTTGTTGTCATATTTCAATAACTCCTTTTTAAACTTCTAGTAATCTTTATTTTGAAATTTGTGTGTATTTGTTGAAAAATTATCTCTGGTATTTCCCGGTGTCCCTAATCCTCTAAATTTTGTGATCTCGAACTTTGTGATGGTCTTCGAAAGTCTAAGGGTTCTACACATAATGTGTCCACTCATTCGGTTAATTGATCAATTCTCTCGATCTGTTCATTAATTATCTTCGTACTCTCATCCTTGTTGGCACCCCTCATTCTTAAATAACTATTATCGCTCCTCCAATGTGTTTATTAACGTGTCAATTTTGTCTTCTTTTTGTAATAATTTATCGATTTTTTCCAATAGTGTTTTTTGTACTTCGTCGAAGTCCTCCTAACCCTTCTCGACTTTACCAAGACGATATTTAATGTTGTTGACTTCACTTTTATGGTTGATGTCTTCCTGTAAGTCCTCGTTCTTTATCTTACTTCCTTCCATATTTTTATTTTATTAAATATAATTCCAAAAAAAAAATGAATGATAAAGTGACCTTATATAAGGTGATTTTATAATATAAAGTTAACTTATAAGAAAAAGTAACTTTATAAAATTATAAATGACTTGATAAAATTAAAATTGAGATATTATGGAACGTGACTTAATGAAAAGTCGCAATGGTTGAAAATTTAAAAAAAAATGACTGAGATGGGAATTGTATGGACAATAAACGAGTTGGGAATGGGAGTGGACAACACAGGTCGTACGACAGAATCATACATACGATCAACGACAATACGACATAATCAGTGGAATGGTACGATGGAAGCGTACAAACAGGGGCGGACAACATACAGACGAGTGCAACGAACAACGTACGGGAAGAGGAAGCAATGGACAGGTACAACCAACAGAAATGTTTTCCATTGATTGGATCTGATACCACTGTAACAAGTGAGCTTGTTATTTAAATGTAGACAACGATATTTTGAATTCTATAGACAATGATTGATAAAATGAATAATAGATGATGGTACAATCACCCTCGTGGCCGTTTAATTATAGCATTTATTGGTCACGAGTGAAGAGGTACGTTTCTCTTGATCTTTTCATATATTAATTTCGTGATATTATTATTATTATGTATTTATTATTATTTATGTATTTATGTTCGTAACATTATCAACCCTATTGAGTGCCTTGATCTATCATTAGAATAGGTTACTGTTGGGGTCTTTCCAAATTCTCAACCCTAAACCAGCCTCTGGCCAAAAGTCATTTATTTTTATCCAATGCAGTCTTTCCAAGGCTAGTTTCATTGTAGTCTTGGAGATAGTGAGGGAAGACCATTCGAAGAATTATCCTAGAATTCATAATTGCCTTTCTTTAGTTCCCATAAATGGTGGTTGACAATAAGGTCTTTGGGTTTAATCAAACTATTCAATAAGGGCTTTAGGTTTCATCAAACTATTCGATAAGGGAGATCTTAAGGGAAGAGGTTGGTTATGAAGGATAATAGAGGGTGATTTTCCATTAAAGTATTTATGGTAGATAATTTGAATCCAAAGGGAATGTGGTTAATTGATAACTCACCAAACTAGCTTTGCTACTAAAGCTTGGTTCATCAATCCCATGTTCATTAAGCCTAAGCCCCATCGCCATTTGGCTTAGCTACCATGGCATAAGATGCCATTTATTTTCTTCTTGGTGATATCCTATAATAAATTCGATGGTATATTTAGGAGCTAAAAGGACAGAACATGGAAACATCAGGATTGTAAAAAGAATAAATGATGCAGGGGTATTCTTCTCTTCTATGAATTTGAGCAATCTCTCATAAACATTATATATATTATTCAATAAAATAAAATAAATGTACAGAGCTCACATTATTGGTACTTCAAAGAGAATTCTTTAGGATCGGTTCCTAAAGAACCAAAGCATTAGGTTGCCTCCTTACATAGGTTTTTATGCCCTTCAATGAATGGCCCAAGATTATCTACTATTTTGGATATGTGATTATTAAAGATGATTTATGAAATAAGTTTAAGTTTCTATCTCCTTCCCTTAGTCATTGAATTCGATCTTTTTGTTTCCATTAGAATTTGATATTTTTGTTTCCATTAGACCCAATATTTCTTCTTATAGTTAGCTTCCAAGCTATAAATCACCTCGTTTTCCCAATTCAAAAAATCTATTGATAATCCATGTACTTCAATTTGGGATTGGATCTCCTTTATTTTCCATTCTAGGATTTCTTTCTCCTTAAATATGTTGTCATACGATTTTATATATATCAAAGCTTGAGGTTTAGATGTTCGAGCTTCTTGTGGAAAATAAAAAATTTAGATCCTCAGATTGAGAAGTTGGCCCACCATTCCTATATTAGACAAAGGAAGTTGGAGTTGGAAAAACACACATGCTCGAACATAAAATGAATGTTTTGGGGTTTTTAATCCTTGTGTAGCTCCAATGTAATTGACCAATTCTCTAAATAGGATCCCCTAAGGAGCATGTATTAAATAAAAAAAACCATGGTTAATCCAATCTTCACTAATCATGAATGAAATTAATCTCTCCATCACACAACCTCATCCTTTACTTCTATTATTCCACATAAATCTTTTATGTTTGGGTGTGATATCAATAATGTTGCAATCTTGAATGAAGTTTGAAAGTAAAGAGGTCTAGTGACCCTCAGATATCATCCACTCTTCTCTTAGGGATTTAAAATCAAATTAAAATCCCCCAACTATAACTTGGGAGTATTTCACATTCTCTAACCAAGAATCTCTAGCAAATACACTTTTGGATGGTAAGAAAAATCCCATATCTTATCCCTCATTGTCAAAGTGATATAGTGTTTGTTGGGAAGTGCATCTACAATTTTAAGAGTCACAGGTTATACCAATCTTCCAAAACCCCACTTCTTCCTAGAAGATGTACATATAACATATAACCACTAGGATTTTGGCCATATTTCTTATCAAAGTTCGAAATAGTTTTTTTATTCTTGAATGAAAATTGCATCTAGATATATTCACCTCTATCAGTGAAAAAAGAGGAAATATTCACAAATTATATGAACACAACACAAAATTCAAAGACACTATAATGCAACTTGGATTGGTGGACATGGCTACAAATAATGTGGTTTCCTTCATGTGCATTGAAATAGTTTTTGATTCTTGAATGCAAATTACATTTGTATATATTCACCTCTACCATTGAAAAAAGAGGAGATATTCACAAATTAAATGAACACAACACACAATTCAAAGACAGTATAATGCAACTAGGATTGGTCGGCATGGCTACAAATAATGTGGATTTTTTCATGTGCATTGAAATAGCTTTTATTCTTGAATGAAAATTACATCTCGATATATTCACCTCTATCAGTGAAAAAAGAGGAGATATTCACAAATTAGATTAACACAACACACAATTCAAAGACACTTTAATGCAACTAGGATTGGTGGACATGGCTACAAATAATGTGGTTCATACTTGGAATAATAGGAGGCTCTCACTAGATAGTGGTGAGGCTGGACCATTTTCTTATTTCAGAATCCCTCTTACGAATAGTAGAATATTTTGAGATAGAGATTTAACCTTGTTCAAACTTCGACCATTGGCCAGTCAGTCTCAAATGGAAAAGCTTGGGCCCTCCTAAGATAAGGCCCTTCCATTTTGAGAAGTTTTGACTTGATCACCCCGATTTCCATGCCAACATCAAACAATGAAGGAGGAATCATTCATACACAAAGGATATGTAATGCATGGTTTTCAAAAACAACTAAAAAACATGAAAAAGAACTCAAAGGGTGGAATAAAGAGTTCCTTGGAAACATTTTCCATGCCAAGAAAGATGTGGAAGAACAAATGTAGGAATTTAAAATCAAACATCATAAGAGGAGGGTGGAGTGAATCCTTGATAATATAGGGATAAATGCTCAAAACTCAATTGAACACTTGGGAAAGGAGAGAAGAATTCCTCTAGAAGAAAAAATCAAGATCTTGCTAGCTAAAGGAAGCGGAAAGGAATACCAAATTATTTCACAAATCTATGATCAACCAACAACACCATAACAAAATCGTCTCCCTCAAAGCACATGGGGGGTCAAGTTGAATGCACATGGGGACATTGAAATGGGAGCTCACAACCCACTACCATTAGCTCCTCAAAAAGTTAGCAGTGGATAGATAGGCAATCATTCATTCCATAGAAAACCATATTCCAAATCTAGTTACTCCAAAGTAGAATGCCAACTTAATGAGGGAAATTTCCTTGGAGGAGGTGGAGTAGGTTGTTATGGAGATGGAAGCAAAGAAATCATCGAGACTAGATGGGTTTACTTCTGACTTCTTCTAATTCTACGGGTTAGTTGTGAGTAAGGATTTTAATGTAGTAGTGGAAATATCTTGTTAGACAAGGGGACTTCTTCAAGTAATCAACTCAACCCTCCTCATTTTGATTCCCAAAGAAGACAAAGTGACAATTTTTTACCCATCTTTCTATACAATGTGATCTAAAAAATTATCACTAAATTTATTACCAGTGGGCTTAATCAAATCACAAACCACCTCACTTTAAAAGAGCAAGTGAACCATATTGAAGGACGACAAATCTTGGATGGAATCATAGTGGCTCAGGAAACCATCCATTCCCTAAAAACTAGTAATAAGATCAACATGATTATCAAGCTTGACATGTCAAAGGCCTTTGACAAGCCGCAACTAGGAATTGATCAAGAAAATTCTTTTGACCTTTGGCTTTAGTCGATAATGGATTGGTTGGATCATGAATTTAGTCTATTTTGAATTATTTTCAATGCTTGTCAATGGCTCCCCAGCTCCTACTTTCAATCCTTCTAGAGGGATCAAGCAAGGTGACCTTCTTTCTCCCTTTCTCTTCATACTAATGGTGGAAGGCCTTAGCTAAAGCATCCAACATGCAGTCGCTAAAATAACTATAACAAAAATACAACTTCATAGGGAGGAAGTGCCCTCGTCTCACCTTCATTTTGTCGATGATACAATTCTTCTCGAGGCCCCTTCGACCAAAGGATCCAAGTCCTTCATAACCATCTCAAACACCTTCATGCAAGCATCAAGTACGACCATCAACCAAAGTAAGTCCCTAATATTTTTCTTCAACATTTGATCCGGATTATTTTCGGAACGAAATGAAAGAAGAGATATTACAATGAAATTCACATAAAAATTGTGAGAAACAAACAAATACAACAATACATTATTTCTATTAATGAAAGAAATGTACAGAGACTGTACAAATATAGAGTGCAAGACTCGCTAGAATGGTGGAAGTTTTATCTCTGAGAAGAGATGTGACGGCTATGTTCATTCGCAAGAAGATGATTACAATGAGGCTCTAAAGGCCTTTTTATGATAAACATGAACACCAAAACCCTAGATATCCAAAAACCTAACCCTAGGAGATGAAGCGCCAAAAGTCATGTGGGTCGCGTTGGGGTAAGTTAGTACATTAACTTCCCGGGGTCGTAACTTTTGCATACGATCTTCGTTTTAGGCGTGTGATAGCACGCTGGAAAAGCATTTTCAAGAAACATGCATTATGTCATCAAACTCTAACTTTGTCTACAATTTGACTGTGGAAAGCCAAGAAAATACTGTTTAGAGCCCCAAAACGGCCCTGGAAGTACAGAAAGATGTACTGACATGAAAAATTCCAAAATAAGCCAGTTGGAATAGGTGGGAGGCCACCAATATCCACCTGGATGCTGTGTAGGGCTTCAGGACATCCCTGTAAGTGTAGAACCCACAATTACAAATAATTGTCCTCATTACAGAGAAACTTGTTGAACTGAAAACTATCAAGATGAGCCAGTAGGGATTTGAAGCAGGTGGGTGGCCACCAATATCCACTTGGATCAATCCTCCCCCCTTAGGAAGAAATGGTCTCCATTGTGTTGAGTGTCTGGGGAAGAGGGGAAAGCATTTTCTGAATATGAATCTTGGCGAGATGTGTGCCTTGTTGGAGAAGTTGTGTTTCTTGGTCTGTGGAACATTGCCACGAACCTGTTGTTGGCAGGGATGAATCTGTTCCACCAACCTGTTGTCTTTGGGCTTGAAGGGACATTGTGTGGGAACCATTGTAGATGAAGGAACAACATCTTATTTTTCTTCTCCAATCTGCTTCTTTTGGATAGAAGGTTTTAAGGTTGTAGTGGTTGTAGTGGCCTTTTGTGCATCATTTGAACAGACTGTGAAGAGGATGAATTTTGCAGTATGAGAGATTACCTTGCAACACTGTTTTGGTGGAACAGTAGTTAGAACTACCTCTGATATCATGTAGAGATGACCCCCCAGAGTAATAATGACATTATGGGGTTGAGATTCATAAACAACATGATGTTTCCACATATATGGTTGGACCAAAACAACATCACAAACATCAAGAGGGGAAACACCATACACTACCTCATCCTTGAAGGGTTGGATGCCATGGGATAGGCGACATTGTTAGCTGACACGAATATCCCATCCCTGGTGAAGCCACCCGATGTTGTATGGTTGCAGGTGTGGTGTTTTCGACAACCCCAACTGTTTGATGACCTCATCTGAGATGAGATTCTTCTGGCCACCATTATCAAAAGTGAAATGCAACAGGGTCCCATTTACCCACATCCGTGAATGGAAGAGGTGCTCCCTCTCTTCAGGATCTACTGGTTATTTTGGTTGAATTGTTGCGATCGTGACAATAATAGTGGGGTCTGTATGTTTTCAATATTTTCTTATCAGATTCTGAATCAGGGTTCGACTCCTTGTTTTTTACCTCGGCCACCAATGATTGTTTTGAGCGACATTCATCGATGTTGTGCCATGGGATTTTGTGGAAGTCGCACCACTTCCCAATGTCATTCTTCATCTTTCCCTTACCCTTCTTGTCCTGTGTCTTGGACCGGTTCTCTGGAGGCTGTTGGTTAGGGATGTTTTTACCATGCTATGATTGTTGCGGATTTTCAAACCTGAACTCCCATTTGTTCTGGTGCCTAAATTTTTGCTCGATTTTGACAGCATATCGATAGGCAACTCCCAATGATGAGATGTTTAGGAAATCCATTTCGGTTTGGATGTACCTATGCAAATCCCCACTGTATTTCAGAACCAGATTTCACTCAGAGTCTTTGATACCCATCTTGGTGCGCAAGGTATGGAAAGTATTTGTGAACTTTGACATTTTTTGGCTCTTCTCTTGTCGTAGTGTGGTCCATCTCATGTATTGGTCTTCATAGTTATCAACAGGGTATTATTGTTCCTTGACCGCATCCACACAAAAATCCCAAGTGGGATCGACCCCATATATTCCATATTCCTCTGTGGAACTTTGCTCCCAATAATTTCCCCACCAATGTTTGACATGGGGGAGAGACTTAAGGAGTGCGAAGGTGATCTTTTACATGTCAGAAAAATTGTGAACAAAGAAATAACCTTCTAGCAGATTTAACCATTTTTCTAAGGCATCTGCATCTATCTAACCTTCAAATACGAGAATATCAAAATTAACTTGTACCTTGAAGGGAGAGATTCCTCCAAAGTGGTCGCTTTATGAAGATGCACTTGTTGTTATCGGTAGGTGTTGAAGGATGTGTGCAAAATTCTCCATCATTTCGTCCCTTTGTCACGCAAGAGCTTGCTCAAGCAACAGGTTAATAAAATCTTATGCTCCGTCATTTATTTATTTTGTTTCCATAGAGGGTTTCTTGGGCATGTGAGAGCGATTTTCCTCAAGAGAGACAAGATCGAGACCCAACTTTCTATACTCGTACATCGTCAGGTACATGCACTGAAAAATGATCAAGAGCAGTCTGCTCTGATACCACTGATCCAAATTATTTTCAGGACGAAATGAAAGAAAATATATTACAACAAAATTCACATAAAAATTGTCAAAAACAGAGAAATATAACAATACATGATTTCTATTAATGAAAGAAATGTACAGAGACTGTAAAAATATAGAGTGCAAGACTTGCTAGAATGGTGGTAGCTTTATCTTTGAGAAGATATGTGACGGCTACGCTCATTTTCAAGAAGATGATTACAATGAGGCTCTAAAGGACTTTTTATGATAAACATGAATGCTAAAACCCTAGACATCCAAAACTTAACTCTAGGAGATGAAGCATCAAAAGTCATGTGGGCCCTGTTGAGGTAAGTTAGTACATTAACTTCCCGGAGTCGTAACTTTTGCATACAATCTTTGTTTTACGCACGTGATATCTCGTTGGAAAGGTATTTTCGAGAGCTACACATTATGTTGTCAAACTCTAACTCAATGTATAGTTTGACTGTGGAAATCCAAGAAAATATTGTTTAGAGCCCCAAAACGGCCCTGGAAGTACATAAAGATGTACTAACATGAAAACTTCCAAAATAAGCCAATTGGAATAGGTGGGAGGCCACCAATATCCACCTAGATGTTATGTAGGGATTCAAGATATCCCCGTAAGTGAAAAACCCACAATTACAAATAATTGTCCCCATTACAGAGACGTGTTGAACTAAAAACTGTCAAGATGAGCCAGTTGGAATTTGGAACAGGTGGGTGTCCACCAATATCCACCTGGATCAACATTCCTTTGAACATCCAACAAAATATTGCTAAAATCCTTGGCTTCCAAAGAGGCTACTTACCTTCCAAGTATTTAGGGGCACTATATGTAGAGAATGCTTCAAGGAATATCTCTTGGGAACTTCTTTCCAAGATGAAGAGGAAGCTCAAAAATTAGACCTTTGGAGCTCTTAATCTTCCTAGGAAGATCACCCTCATTAAATTTGTCTTGAATTCCATGGCCCTGTATCTTTTATCAACCCTAGCAACCCTTGCTAAAGTCCTCAAAGCCATTTGAAACCTGTGGTGATATTTTCTTTGGGGTACCTAAAAAGGAAAAAATGTTGGCACTAGTTACATGGGACAAATTTGTATGCCAAATCTTGTGAGTGGGTTCGGGATAAAGGATCCTCTTACTAGCAGAAAAAACTTGGTGGATATGGTTCAATGGAAAGGAATAAATGTGAGGGCAGACTTGGTGACAAAATTATGCCAGAGACGTGGAAGAATTGAACCTAATAAGAATGGATGGCCTTAGATCTAGATTAATCATCTGGAATAATGCATGGGGAAGTAGTACTTTGGTACAAGATTACTTCATCTGGGAGATTCATTCTAAAGCCTTTGCACTTTTTTGGGATGACTCGTGGAAATACCAACCAAAATTATGTGAGAAACCCATACTACCCATACTTCAGGAAACCTGATATCATCTCTTCTCTCTCAATTTTCTTAAGCTTCACCAATACTGGGAATATAGAGACGCAACCGATAGATAGGGATGACATTCTTGGAAATCAAAAGTCAATTGGCCAAATACCATACCAAGAGAGATCATAGAATTGTTGGAGAAAGGGTTGCAGGGTACGATGATACAATGTAGAGAAGAAAATGACAGTGTAAGATGGGGACAAACAGGGGAGGAAACTTCAATATTAAAGAGGCCTATGACCTGGCTGCAGAACACAAAGCTCCTGAGAAAGAAAAAATTTGGCAGTTGTTGGGCAGCGGAAGCAAAACATAGCATAAAACCAGAGCATAAACTAAGCAAGATTAAACATGCATGAAACCAAGAACAACAAACACACACTTGACACAGTGATTTATGTGGAAATCCAAATGGGGAAAAAACCACGAAAAATGATTATCGTTCTTTTTTTATTCAAAGGATAACTACAATAGCCTTCATAGTCATACAATCATCCTCTCCTCACACACTCGTTGCTCTCTAGATCGCATTGCCCTCACTGTGCACTCACATTGTCGTCTCCTTGCTCTCTACTTCTATGGGTATGCTCGTATATATAAAATCTATCACTTAGTTACACAGACTGATCATGAATAGATAACATAGTTACATGAACAGTTCATAAGTAGATTGCATTCGCACATGCATGTGCATCTGCATGTGACCGCATGGAAAAATTCATTGGCATGTTTCCAACAATCTCCACCTTGACAACAATTTACCTGATATATCATGCCCTTAAATTAATTCACCCATCACCTTCTCTGCAAGAGAAGTCAAACACCATCACAACTCTGCAACTTCTCTGACAATACTATTACGTGAACATGCCTGCACGATTCACTCCATCATGGACCATTATGTCTCCATCAGTAACCTGTCTAATAAACTGATGCACTTGTCCAAATCTCATGAATCATAACCACAAACCAAATCACTGCAACCACTGTAGGTGATACTTATGCTTATGTGTTTGAAGCACCCAATTCTATGTTCCTGAACTGGTTTTTCCATGTGTCTACTGACAACACCAACTGCATGTGAAATGTTGACCATTTCTCCATCGCAATTATCAAACTTCCTACTAGCATATAATACTCGAGACATATAACCCTTTTCTTCTTCATCAATTAGGACTTAAATATGAAGAGAATTTACAATGGAAAGCCAAAGGGATTTTACTAGTTTCACATTATTCATACTGAATTTCCTGAGTATCTTCACCACATACTTCTGTTGCGATAACCAAGTTTACCATATTTCTTGTCTCTGTGTATTTCCATGCCCAAGATTTATTTTTACTGCTCCTAGATCCTTCATAACAAACGTCCTAACCAACTGAGCCAACATGTTGATCTCAACCATTCTTGTGCTTGCAACAAGCATAACATATAACACCAAGATAATGAATATACCATAAACACAATGGTTATACTCACTTCTTGTAAAATTTGGCTCACCATGAAGGAATCAAACATCTTGTGTCATTTTCCTAGCATGCTTCAGGCCATACAATGATTTTTGAGTTTGCAAACAAATCTCCTATTGTGATTCTGAACTAATCGTTCTGGTTGTCCATATACATCCCCTTATAAAAGGAGATCCATCAAACACTAAATCTCTATCCATGATGATTATGTGGGTAGTAGGATCCCACATTCTGCACCCCTTAACATCATCACTATATCAAAGATCTACCTATCTGATCTAGGTCCTACTTAGAAAGTTGATGAAAAACCATAAGCATCACAACCAAATAATTTCACATTTGAGTAATTACCAGATGACCTGTTCATACCTCTTTCTGAATCTTCCTTTCTTTTGCAACCGATGGTGACCGAGTTACCAGATAGCACAACCACTTATGTTCACAACTATTGTTGCAACTTGGTATTACTGAACATGCATATTCCACCCCAACTTCCTTGCAATACTTTCCAAGTTCCATGGATATGAACTTACCTTCATCGTATATTCTCAAACATTTGATTGACCTGCCAACACATCATCCTTTCTACAGATCCACCTTTCTAAACTGGACACACTGCTCCACCTCGAACTTTGCATTCTAACAACCTTGACCAAATCCGACCAAGCCGACCAAGTAAGCCTTCACTGCTTACCTCCAGGCCCATTTACAATGGAGTTCACCAAGCCTTTTATAGGCTTCATTACATGCAATCCATGGACACAATACCATGGGATACCCAAAACACATGGACCCGAAAAACCAACTGCTTTGACCTAAAAACAGATTTAACTCATTAACTATTTTACCGAGTGAAGCTTAACCCAACATACATTCCCCCCCACATATTCAATCTACCTAAATCTATGTCTAGAATTTTCATAGGTGACCTGATAACCAGGGGTATACATGCTTATCCAGGTCTTACAGACATATGCCCATTTGCATGCAATCAATAATTTCTACAACTCCAAAGTAAATAATAATTTTTTTTTCTTCACGGTGACTCAACCATCACCACCCTACACCTTCTATGTGAACATAGGTGGTGAGACACAATAGACAGACAAAACGTCATCAACCATACCTGTAGCTGAATTTGCTTCTATTGTGGAGTCATCTTTGGATGCTTGTTGTCTTTTCCAACAATCCTTCTTGAATTTGCCACAAAATCAACATTTTGCCTTACCCTTACTGTGTTTTGACTTAGACCTAGTTGTACCTTTCTAATCTTTCCCTCCTTTTGTAGATCGACCTCTGACCACCATTGCTTCTTCTGTTGAGGTTTCCTTACTGGATCTTCTCCTTATTTCCTCACGTAACATAGCTCCCACAACAGTGTCATAATCAATGACATCTATTGTGTTAAACCACACAGTTGTGACCAGATGATCCCAAGACTCAGGCAACGAACACAGTAGCGTAACCGCCTTGTCTTCATCTTCGAACTTTACTTCCATAGCAGTTAATTGACAATTCAGAGTATTGAAGACATTCAAGTGATTAGTAATTTCCGTACCTTCTTTCATCTGCAAGTTGTACAACTGCCTCTTCAGGAAGATTCGGTTTGACAAGTTCTTTGTCATATACAAACTCTCCAGTTTGGTCCACAAACCTGATGTTGTCTCCTCTTCAGCGATGTTAAACAATACCTCATCTGCCAGACACAAATGAATAGTATTGAGGGCTCTTGCATCCAGATCCTCCCAGTCCTCGTCTGTCATGCTTGTCGGTTTCTTTGACTTTCCAACCAACGTCTTTTGCAATCCTTGTTGCACAAGCAAATCCCGCATCTTGAGTTTCCATAGTGCAAAGTTATTCTTACTACTAAATTTCTCCACCTCAAACTTGAAACTCTACACTTTCGCCATTAGTAGAAACAACCATCCAAAACCACTACTTATAAAACTGAACCCTTTAAAACGAATTTTATTATATTTAAGGTTGAACCCCAAAAATATAAAGTTTAATTAAAAGATTTAAAAAAAAAATAAAACCCTTTTATTAAACAACCCTTTCACCTTTTTAAAAGACTCACCTTTTATCAAAACTTATCTTATTTAACCCACGATTTTGCATAACATTTGTCTCATATGTTTAATAAGACAAAACGTGACCTCATCAACCCTATAGATGAAGTGTTTAATAAAACAAAAGCCCCTTCGCAGCTTGACTTTTATACCATCGATTTTTCTTAGACCATGCCAATTTTTCTTAAAAATCGGCGCTCCTGGGAGTAGTATTGAAAGGGAGCGCTAGTTTGAAATCAGCGCTCCTTTATTATGGATTGGGAGTGTCGATTTGTCGGCGCTGTGTGGTGCACAAACCCTGTGCGCCAATTTTTTGAAAATCAATGTTAGTTTGAGATCAGCGCTCCTTTATTATGGATGGAGGAGCGTCGATTTGTCGGTGCTATGTGGTGCACAAACTATGTGTGTTGATTTTTCGAAAATTAATAGTTTGAGATCATTGCTTCTTTATTATGGATGGGGGAGCGTCGATTTGGCGATTTTGTGAAAATCGGCGCGTCTCTAATACTGTTTGGGAAGTGTTGATGACCTATTACTCACTCAATCATATTTTCTTGCATTCACAAGAGACTTGCACACAATTTTTTTTTTAGCTCACCTGCGACACCTATTCAATTCATCTTGGCTTTGATACCACTTGTTGGGCAACAGAAGCAAAACATAGCATAAAACCAGAGCATAAACTAAGCAAGATTAAACATGCATGACACCAAGAACAACAAACACACACTTGACACAGTGATTTATGTGGAAACCCAAATCGAGAAAAAACCACAGGCAAGGATTATCGGTCTTCTGTTATTCAAAGGAGAACTACAATAACCTTCATAGGTATACAATCATCATCTCCTCACACACTCCTGCTCTCTAGCTCGCATTGTCTTCATTGTGCACTCACATTGTAGTCTCCTTGTTCTCTACCTCTATAAATATGCTCGTATATATAACATTTATCACTATTATGAATAAATAACATAATTACACAAACAGTTCATAAGTAGATTGCATACACGCACATATACATGAGCACATACACGTGCATCTGCATGTAACCCCGTGAAAAAATTCGTTGGCAACAGCAGCAAGTCTGGAACCCAGTCCTCTCGCAAAAAGTATCAACCTTTCTTTGACTACTTGCACGAAAGAAAGTCCTAACCTGGGACAAGCTGCGAAGACGAGGGTTTGAGGAACCATCATTTTGCCATATGCACTGACAAATGGAGGAAACAACAGAGCGTCTATTTAATCAATATTCATAGGTGTCAAGATTATGGAATCAAGGAGCAACGATCTTCTCATAGCCATTAGGCAAGGATATGGCAAACCCATTGTGGAAGGAGACTTCCAGATACTAATTCAGGTCCTCAAAACACTTATGAATGGGACTAAACCAGCGAAGGAGACTAACAATTGGAGATTAGCAGCAGGTCTGGAAAATACAACTGCTAACCTCATCCATATCCCTACACTCATTCTTCTTCGTGTTCGTCAAAAGGCTAATCAACTTGCAGCCTATTCTCAAGGATCGGACCTTGGATGCCGAATGGGAAACCACTAACACAGTTCAACTAAAGGAGGATTGTCTCAGTATTCACAGATCAGAAACGCCGACATCTGGCACCTGGTACCTTGATCCAAGAGCCAACGCTGAGTATTAATGGATGCGAGGGAGGAAGGACAAGTCCATTTGCTCCAGACCCTTTGCTATGTCCGGCCCACTCGCTCCAGATTCAGATAACGACCAGCCCAGGTGTGATTCAGATTCAAGGTGTTTAGGGCTCCAAAGGAGCCAATTCCAAATGATAGCATTGTTTACCTCTTGCGAGTGACACAGAGAGGAGGAGAGCTCATTGCACTGGGAGAGTCTGGCAGCTTCACTCTCTACATTCATTTTGCCTCTTAAAAATTGTATTGGAGAATAGATTAATCCCTAGTTATAGAGTAATTTTTTTTTAATTCTTTTCAGTTTTTTGGATGTAAATGGTGTGGAGTTTATGAAACGTGAACACTTCATCCATCATTAGAGACTATAAATACTGACAATATTATAACCAACTATAAAAACTATATTATAACCAACTATAAAAACGTGTACACTTAAAATAATTATTATCAAATTTGTGAAAATTTATACACTTAAAATAATTGTTATCAAATTTTTAAAACTAGTAAACAAAGAAATTTACACATCAATTAACATTATAAAACAAACAATAATTCTTATCATTTTTTTGGAACAAGTCATCAAAGACATTTACAAAACAATTAACAATATAAAACCATTATTTTCCCATTAATATGATTAAACTTTGCTGAAATAAGTGAGCTTGTGCGCCATTGCAAGAACCAAAATCAATGTATTTTTTCAATCCCATCTCATTGTAATTGTAATGATGTTTCTCTTCAATTTCAGTGATTAAATTCTTAAATCCTCTAAATCAAATCATTAAATTTTTTAATTTTCAATGAACACTAACCTGTAATAATATCATGATGACCATTTTCTCACTGTACGTTCATTTTGCTTCTAATAAATTAAAATCGTATTGAAGCATAGATTAGTTCCCACAAACATATTTACAAATGATTTAGTAATATATAAATATTATTTACGCCATTAATAAGATTAAACTATGCTGAAAAATAATAATGCATAGTAGTAATCCAATTCAATAATATATTGATAAACACTTTTAGAATCAAGATAACATTACAGCAATTGAAGACGTGCCAGATTCCAAACACTGAACATGCTGCTGCATCACCAAAGTTGTTGAACCACCGGCTGCTTGCTTATTGGGTGGAGTCCTGCCCTTATGAGGAGATAGATGTTTGTGTTTGGGTCGAAAATAATTGGAGTAACTGGAGTATTTTCTATTGTGGGTATTTAAAGTTTGTTTAATTGCATTTAAAGAAAATTTTTACAATCTACTATGAGGAAGATGTGTAATTTTTTGAGTGCTTAAGATGGAATTAATAAGTTGCGTTTAAAAAATTGTTAATAACAAATTTTTTTTAATGTAAATCATAAATTAAATATTTCAATATCTATTTTAAGTAAACTAATTTTATATCAGCTTACAAATATCTATTTTAAGTAAATTAATTTTATATCAGCTTACAAATAGTAAAGAGATAATAAAGTAATTAAAATTAAAAAAAAAATTATTCAACATATAAGTGTTTTTTAGATTAATATGGAATTGATATGTAACATTTAAAAAAATATTAATAACAAAAAAATTGTTTCAATGTGACTTACACTTCCATGAATTTGATCCCTCTCATCACATATGATAGTTCCAGAGTTAAAATAAATTTATGATGGTAGTTAAAACACAAATCCGAAAATTGCATGACGTTCAAGCCATGATTTATAAATGAATGCCTTTCTGGGGCAGTAACTCGTCTGAAAGTGATGTTTTAACGGACATGGAAAGCACCAGAATTAAAGCAAGAACGACCGATGGACTGCCACTAACACTAATCTCGCCGGATCCATCGGCTTATCTGTTCCCGAGAATCCGCATTTTATGTCAAGATTAGCTATTGCTGAAATTTTGGACTTCGTATTAAAACACCATGTTAGAATTCCGAATTTCGTCAAGCGTTTTCTAGAATTCTAAAGCTCATAAATCTGGAGGGTCGAGACTCGAGAGTCGAATCAATGAACAGTGTGAAGTCCGTGAGTAAGATAGGTAAGCAGTAGTAGGCAGTTGACCTAGAATGTCTTAACCTAATAAATATGAAGGATATAATCAAATTTCAATGGCCTGTCTGGGGTCCGTGACTCCGTGAGTAAGAAAGGAAAGCAGTAATAAGAAAGGCAAGTAGTAGTAAGCGGTTGGCAGAGGCCCACACTGCCGAAGGGGTGAGTCTTAATCGTCATGTTGACTTTCCAAAATCACCGTTAAAATCTACATGATGGTTGAAGTGGCCTCATCATAAAAGCAAACGAACAAGAAGGTACAATTTATTTATCTTTCTGGTTGAGGTTCATCGTCACAATAGCGAACAATAACTAGTTTGTTGCGCAACATTCAATGTTGCAAGTGGTATATACATTGTTGGATATATCTCGACATATATACCTATCAAAACAATCCAATTATGTATATATCAGCCATTGCAACAGGGTAGTTAGTGCTCGTCGTCACCAACAACGGGAAATTAGTAAGAATTGTAACTTTTAAGGATATGTTTCATGGATTCTCCCTCTAGTTCTAATACTTCTCATTCTATGTCTTTTAAAGAAATGAAATAGAAAGTAGTAGAAGAAAGTCTAATGCTAAAAATGAAATATCAACTATTTACCGTCTGTTTGGTTCAATGAGAATGCGTGATGTGAATAGTTTCAATAAAGTATATAAAGAAGAAAAGTCTCTCCCCAGGTGGAAACTTCCTAAGTTATCTACTAAAGATATTTATGATGATATGCCTATGTTTCAACTACGTGCATATTCTCAATTTAAAATCATTGAACAGTTTCTGAAGTTCAACAAAATGAATCAGATTATTGTATTATCCCTACCTTAGATCCTGATGAAATTAGGATTGAAGCCAAAAAAGTTAGAGAAAAATTCCTATATCTCGGATGTATCAGAATAGGCATTGAACCTATTCACAGAGTCAATATACCTGCATTCGCTCTTATTGTTGTGCTTGATAATCGTTTCAACAAATTTGTCCATGCTCTAATAGGAGGGGTACAAGGTGATCTTGCTAGAGACCCTATCTGGTTTGATTGTCATCCAAATTTAAGAGTTTTTGTCACTAACCCAAACCTCAAAGATATAATGCAAGTCAAGATTCTCACCAAAGGATATGATATGAAGCCTAGTTCTGGAAATATTGCAATCCATTATAAGTTGGCACTCAGATATATTAACACCCTCTATCCAACAGTTTTGCATGCACATGATAGAGATTCGGAGAGTTCTACCTTAGTATATAGCTCTGCAGACAATGTCAAACTTGTTCCCCAAACCATTTCATCGGAACAATTAGATTTTCTTACTGAATGGGTAGTGCAGGCTCCTAAGACCTCACCCCAAATTACTCTCAATACTACAGATATTGCAGAAGATCATAGTCAAGCATTTATTAAGTTTCCTCCAAGAAGGTTTGTCTCTTCTAAGTCATCATATCCTGCATCACATACAACTAGACCTTAATGTTCACATTCCAGGACTCATCCAATGCCCTTTATGTTATGTTCTTGTCTCTAACCAGTTGTTGGCACAGGGGCAGACCCAGGGTTCAACGCTACAACAACGCACCAACAAAACCCTAACTACCAGCCCTTTCGGAAACACCTACGAAGCAGATGAAGTCTCACCCGAGGTAGAGGTAGGGGTGGTTGTAGGACTCGGATGTCTGCAACCTTAGTTGGGACACAGATCTGTGATTGTAACACCTTAACATAATACTTAGTAATTATAGTTCGTCAATATTCAGTGTTAGTTCACAATGCAACTAAACCCTAATAACAGATCAGTGCACCTTTCACACAAATCCAATAGATTCAAGTACTACGCATACCAACAAAGATCAGATCTAGCATTCATTCACATTATTCAGCACTAAGCTATCATATCAGATTCATCTAACAACGCACTAAGCATATAAACAAGAGAGCAATCATAAAGCACAAAGTATTCATAACACAGAATATACGTGGTTCCCCCCCATCCTGGGGCCACGTCCATCAACTCTTCTCCTTTTTATTATCTTTGATAAATCAGCTACATGCACAGACCCTCAAAATCAACTCTGCAGAGGACATGAGATTTACGCACCTCGCTAAATCCTCTTTCCTCGAGTAGATCTATGCATAGAGATTTCCACAGTCTGCGCACAGAGCACTACAGACAACTTGCACTTAGCTCTGCAAGTCTCAACATACAATACGCACCAAGCCTCTTACAATAATGTGCACTTAGCACAACTTGCCCCCTCTCTTACATCGCCTAGCTACTTATTTATACATTACAAAATAGACCTAAGCATGGGTAAACCCATGGGCCGACATCTCCATACCCATTACATAAGCCCAAAACCCAAAAAGCCCTAAAAAGGGGCCGAGATCCCGCAATCTACACTTTGACTTGCGCTCTGCGTTCAACAACCTGTTGAAGTCCCAAAATGGTCCAAAATGACCAAGGATCCTCAAAACTTGGTCAAGGGCCAACAAGCCCCCAACACTCACCTGTGACTCATCCCGAGTCAATCTGATCTGGGTAATTCTACCTCAAAAGCCTCGAGTTTGGCTCAAGCAGCTTCAACCTGTTGTTGTGCCACGACCTCCTACTCGGTGAACTCTTGGATTAATGCTTTGTTGGCAGGTCCCTCTAAGCGTTGTTCAGCTGCAGTGACGACTTGCTCCAGTTCTGCTCCTCGGCCTTCGATCTTTGCGAATAGTTGGTAAGCCTCGTCCTGTATTGGTTGGAGCCTCTGAGTTACTTCCATAACTCTGCTCTGAATGGTGTGGACCTGCTGTTGGGCAGTGTGTTGTTCTTGGGATCGCTTCATCCTCTCAATGGCTAACAGGGGCTTCAACTACGCCTGTATTGTTTCTGCTTGTTGCTTCGCTTCCTGGAGTTGTGACTCCAGTGCCTTCAATTCAATATTCTCAATGATTTGGTCATAAGTTTGGGCACTGCTATCAATCAGTTGTTTACATTTCACGGCAAGGCCCTTGATTCTTTTAACTACGCCTCGAGCAACTTCTTCTCTTTGATCTCGCACATCCTGCGGAGTACTGGTCACTGTTCTTAGCTCGAGATATGTGATTCTCTGCTGAAGTTGTTGGATGGCATCTGCGAGATGTGCTACTTGGTGTTCTATTAATTATTCATCCTTCTGCTCCAAGCCCGTCATAGAGAGAAGTGCTATGTTGATTTGTTCTTTTACTCTGACCTGTTCTGCGAGCATCTTTTCTTTCTCCTGCTGAATCTACGCTCTTTCTTCTTCGAACTTCACTTGAAGAGTGTCCTTCTCCTATTGCGCAATTCGGCGTTGCTCTATAATTTCCTCCTGTGCGTGTTTCATGGACACTGTGGCCTGGTCTTTCTCATCTTGTGCTCAATGAAGGTGGGCTTCAGTCACATCAACCAGTCTGCGAAGTTGAGCAGGCTCATTTCCCAACTATGGTTCTTCTAAGGGCGAGGGTGCAATGGACATTGCACGGCTCAAATAAAGGGCTTGTTGTACACCTCTTAGTTCTGCTTCAATTCTATTGTACATGGCTTCTTGTTTTGCTTCGCTTCTTTGCAAAATCTCTTCTGAGGCATCTCCTATAGCTGAAATAATGAAGTCAAAGTCGTCGACTGTGAGTACACTCTACATCTTTGGCTTATTGTCTTTGGACTTCTTCCGCGATGAAGGTTTCATTGGGGAAACCTTCATTTTCTTAGATGGGTCGATGTCATCAAGGAGGTTTTGTGGTGGTGTTACTTCTCCTTGCTTATCTTCTTCTTGTTTTTTTTCCTCTTTGTTCACTTCGTCATCACCTCCTCCGCTAGGTGACTCGGATGTGGTCTCTTCGGATGAGTTGTGTACTTCCTGTACATATCGTTTATTCTTCTTCCTGCTACTGCTTGGGGCATCATACTCTTCACGAGTAACCACAGGGTTTCCAATGAGGTCTAGATCAGACAGCTCGGCGGAGTCAGCAGGGATAAGGAGTTCTGTAGGCTAGTCTTTAATGATTTATTCCAAGTCCTCAGTAGTAAGCTTGTATTAGTACTGAAGTTCTTCTTTGCTTTCATCGGCACGCGCAGTAATGTAAATAAAATGCCTATCTGTGCAGAATTTCATAAGAGTCTTAAACCTGTCCAGGGTGTTCGGCGTCATACAAGGGAAGGACTCAATAGCTCTCCTAAGTTGCAGGTAGTAGGTATGAAATATTGTGTTTGACTGCCATTGCTTTCCCATATCTCTTGAATACCAGAGCATGGTGAACTTCGTAGAGAGTGGCTCAAATGGCTCGATCTCAGGGAAGGTCGCACCTTCCGGCATCTCCCAAGCAGTAAATGCGATGAGGATCAGGAGCCAGCTGAAGTGAAACTCATAGCCCTAATCCTGAGCTTCGCGACAATCCAGTTCGAGTTGATTAACTAGGTACTTCTCCCAGTTCATCTGTAGGCCTTCCACGCATTTCCCAAGGAGGTCAATGACAAACCCTGTAACCTGTGTGGGTCTGTTCTTTCTTACTAGCTTTCCTGCAATTAATTGGCATGCTTGGCGCATTGTGCCATTCTAGATGGAGGATACCTTGTAGCCTCGCGTCCCCTTCTCAACATCGCCATATGTTTCTTTAATCGTCTGTTCCAAGGCGCGATCTGAAGCTTTTCCTAGGTAGAAGTCTTGTGGGACTGGTCCCTGCATGCTTAGTTCGATGACCCTATGGATCAGCACCGGATCGACAGTGATATGTCTATCCAACCACAGATAGCCACCATGGAAGCATGACAGCAGGATCTTAACGTGGGCGTTAACCTCCTGGTTCCTTCCAAAATGTGGAATCTTCATTACATTCAAAAGGGTGGACTGCGCGAGGTTCATGGTCCACGGCTGAGGGATGATTTTCATCTTCTTTCCCTTCGTCTTGGTCAGATATTTGTGAGGTGCAAGCATTCCATAGATTTTATAGTCTCCTAGGTTATAGTCGCTAATATTCAAGGTTGGAATCCTTTCTAGCTGCGGTCTGACTGCACGTATCCCCTTCGAGAGATACGCAGTGATGACAGTGTAGTCGAAGTCCCTTGGGATACTGTCGTGACTCACTACACCGGCCAAGGGCGGGATGTACTTGGGTAGGATGGATGGTAATAACTTCGCATTCACCAAGTCATCTCTATGCTTGGTTATTTTCTTAGTCGCAACTCGGGATGGTCTGGATCCGTGAGCAGTCGACAGGGAGGCTTGCACTCCTCTCGTCGATGAAGCTTGTATTCCCACAGACATTACCTTTTCAGTCATAAGGTCAATGAGTATTTCATTCACAAACTCTTCAACTGTGCTAAGTTCTTCAGACATACATGCTCGTGGATGACTATCTTGGGTTTAAGAGCAACTACTCAATGCAATGGTATGGATGGCGATAGTTCAATAATCACTGCACGAAATCAATTGATCTATGAGCTTAGATAATCACGGGTGGAAAAAGTGTTCTCGGTGCAAGGCTCGATGGAATAAGTAGACAACTAGGTAACAGATCTTTCCAACAAACGAGAAGCCTTCATTAATGCAATTATGTTCGTTGCGACGCAGTCCCAATGGTCAAATGGCGAGCTTTCTGGCCATAATTGTTGTTCTAACCGTTTGGGTCGTCAGGCTAACGGTTATAATGCCTCCAATGGTCATATTGCTTCACCATGGCGAAGTGCCATGCTGTGCTGTACTGGTATCCTGGCGAAGTTCAAATTTTGGAATCCTTCCTTCTGCACAGTTCCTTCTAGAACTTTCTAGAACTTTTCTATTTTTTCTTTCTTCTTATTGAGCTTTCTAGCCTTCTCCTCGATGATCTTCGTCTCGATATTCCTCTTTCCATTTTGATTCTAATCTTCTCTGGGCATAGTAACTTCGCACTATTGATGGTTTTTACTAGGGTTCAAAAGAAATACTTCTTCTCTGTCTGGTCTAGGTGCCCTATTCTCCTGTACAGATAGGTGTCTTAAGTCCCCGTGTGTCCTTTCAAATTGGACATCCAAGTTTCTGGTTCTAAATAACTTCGACCTATTCTCCTGTTCTTCAATCAAATGTGTGATCCTCGTAGTCATGAAATATTTTAATTCTTTCTTCTTCTGCTCTAATACTTCCTCTTCTTTTCTTCTGGCTTGATCCTTTTCGATCCAAGGTTTTCCTAGTAACATAGCAAATGGGGCGTTGTTCTCAATAAATTTAACAACCTCAAAATCTTCTTCTGTCAAGGTTCCATGAGCACTCATAGATATCTGGGTAAGTCTTCCACATAGGGTTATTAGATTTCCTCTAAATAATTATATTCCTCCCAATGAAGGAATCATAGCAGGCTTTCCTAAAATTTCCCAAGTTCTTTCTGTCATGATGTTCACCTATGTTTCATCATCCAGAATGCAGTCAATGTCGAAGTCTCATATTCTTGTTTCTATGCATTTTTTTTCTTTGAAGATCTCTGGTAAGTTGATGTCTCTATGATCATTCAGGGTTCCTAATTCTTTCTGGGGTTCTACCATGATCTTAGTTTATTGACCTTCCTCAGGTTTTTCTTGTCTCATATTCATTCTTTCAACCTTAGCAATCACTATAGGGAAATCTAGAACTTCATGATCCATATCTTTACAACAAAGACAATTGGGTCTTCTACCAGGGCATTCCTTAGCAAGATGTCTCGATCTTCTTCAAATGTAACAAAGATTTAATCATCTATTTCTCTTAAATTACCCCCATCCTTTCATGTACTGCGCACTAAGGTCATGGTAGCTAACCTGCAAAAAAATCTTTCTAGGATCCTCCATCCATTTGTTACTCCAAACATTCTTTCTATGCATAGGAATAACATATATTTCACTATTCTTATCAAATCTTATTTCTTCTAGTTGTTCCCTAGTTTTTAGAATAGGATAACATTTATCAAACATACCTAGATCCATACTCTTGAAACAAAAATTTCCACTAATCTTACTTTTCTCAGAGCACAAAGCTTTCAAATGTTAAAATTTTCACTGTTCTTACCTCTTTCAGAGTACAAAGCGTTCAGATCTTACCTCTTTTCTTCAGATCAGACTTCTCTTCTTAGCACAGAGCTTCACAATCCAAGTAGAGTACTGTGCACCAGGGCAACATATCTACACACGGATCTTTCACAGTTTCAGGTCAGATCTTTGCACAGAGCTTATTCTTCATCAGTTCCCAGCAATCACAGTTTCAAGTCTAGGAAACGGAACCATTTGTTGGCATAGGAGAAGACCCAGGGTTCAATGCTACAACAGCACACCAACAAAACCCTAACTACCGGCCCTTTCAGCAACACCTGCGAAGTAGATGAAGTCTCACCCGAGGTAGAGGCAGGGGTGGTTTCAGGACTCAGATGTCTACAACCTTAGTTGGGACATGGATCTGTGATTGTAACACCTTAATAGAGCACTTAGTAATTACAGTTCATCAATATTCAGTCTTAGTTCATAGCGCAACGAAACCCTAATAATAGATCAATGTAGCATTCACACAGATCCAATAGATTCAAGTACTAAGCATACCAACAAAGATCAAATCTAGCATTCATTCACATTATTCAACACTAAGATATCATATCAGATTCATCTATCATCTAACAACGCACTAAGCATATAAACAAGAGAGAAATCATAAAGCACAAAGCACTCATAACATAGTATATACGTGGTTCACTCCCATCCTGGGGCTACATCCACCAACTCTTCTCCTCTTTATTATCTTCGATCAATCAGCGACATGCACAGAGCCTCAAAATCAACTCCACAAAGGACAAGAGATCTGCACACCTCACTAGATCCTCCTTCCTCAAGTAGATCTATGCACATAGATTTCCACATTCTGCACACAAAGCACTACAGATGACTTGCACTTAGCTCTGCAAGTCTCAACATGCAATATGCACCAAGCCTCTTACAATCATTTGCACTTAGCACAACTTTCCCCCTCTCTTACATCACCTAGCTACTTATTTATACATTAAAAAATAGGCCTAAGCATGGGTAAACCCATGGGCCGACATCCCCATACCCATTACATAAGCCCAAAACACAAAAATCCCTAAAGAGGGGCTAAGATCCCACGATCTCCACTTCGACTTGCGCTCCACCTTCGAAAGCCTGTCGAAGTCCCAAAATGGTCCAAAATGACCAAGGATCCTCAAAACTTGGTCAAGGGCCAACACCAGTCCTCTCAGAGTAGCCAACGTGGTGAAGTATTTTTAAACTTCCCATCTACATCTTCTTTTCCATCTCCAAAATTTAAAGGCATCACATACATTTGTAACTAGTGACTATGCTAGAAATCAACAAATAGATCAACTTCAAGTCTTTACAAATCAAGTTGCTTCCAGTATAAACTCTGCTAATTCCCAAGTCTCTGAAATCAAAAACACTTTAGAAAGTGAAAAAAGACTCTTCAAAAAGAGACCATGAAGAACTAATGGAAGGAGTAGGTGAATCTTTTAAGAACATAGGGGAATCTATCATTAAAGTATCAGAAAAATCTGGAAAGCTTCCTGACAAACCAATTCCTATTTCTTACTTATTTCCACAAAAGGTCTCATCAGTAAACTCTACAGTCTACATTTCTGAAGAAACCGATTTGAAGAAAAAGTTTCCAGCCCATTTTCCCCCAGAACAAGAAGAATCATTCTCAGCTCATCTTCTGGTTACACAATTTCATATTCTTCCTGCTAAAGAACTAGTTCCTTGGAACATGACTGGGGTTCCAGCTCCAAACCTTTATGGAAAAGGAAAGCTACCAGAGGCACACACATTTATAGATGAAAATTTCCCAGAATGGAACATAGATAGTATGAACATAGGCCAAATTCGTCAAGTTATAAGCATAATGTATGTTTCCTACAGAGTCATGTGCATGAAAGGGAAAAGTGAAATATAAACATGTAAGTCTATTATACAATGTTTTACAAGAACTTTGGCTAAATGGTGGGAAATAGAGTCTGCACCTGCCCTAGTTGAGAAAATGGAAAAGGAACAAGTTAAAAATGAAAATGGGGATATAGTTTTTAAAGAAGATGACCAAGCAGAAAATAATATGATAGGTGCATTAACTACATTCATTCTTAAGCATTGGTGTGGAACAGAACATCAACTCTCTAATAAACATGCCATAATTCTAATGGGAATGAAATGTAAGAGAATGTTCAATTATGATGATTTTCGTAGATAATGGACCCAAAAGATATATGAGGTAAAAGATAGAAAAAACCTTCTCTGAAGCAAGTATATCGTGTTGCTCTCCCCAACAAATTTGTTGAATATTTAAAATACAAAAAGCTTTTGTTCAGCCTTATGAGCTTTATACTTATGAGAAATTTACACAATCATTACATGTTCCCTAGTAAGATTGTGTGCTAACATGAAGGTTACAAATTCAATACAAAAGCTATCAAAATCCAATGCATGATATATTAATGACTTAGGATAAAAACCAAACAAACTGCACGACAAATCCCTGATTCCGACGATACGTCCTCAGATCGACAGTCGTCCTACTGAGGTAAACACCACCAAAATGGCACTTCCCATCATCCAATGTGATGGCCGAAAAAGGTAATGCATGCCATATTTAACGAGGATGCCATGTCATGCCATGCCCCCATGGATTCAAATTTCCATTCATGCATAAGGCTTGAAATTTGAAGGACATAAGAGGTCGTCTTGAAATTTGAATTTGGTAACAAGGAGATTTTTATTGGTTTGAAATTTGAATTTGAATTTGGTAACAAGGCGGGTTTTATTGCCTTTAAATTTGAAGTTGGTAAGAAGGCAGTCTTTATTGCATATCAATACTCGCTATTATTTATCCATTTTGTGTATTTTTAAGTCCACATTGCACTTAGAATTCATTACATGGCGGTTGTGAATGTATGATCAATGGCGATGAATGGAGAATCACTCTTGCAACAGATGTCAACGACTTCGAGGGGCCTTCCAGTGGTAGGGGCAATGAATGGAGTATCTCTCCCACAATGGAGGTAAGCGATTAATTGTCAATTTTTACACGAGCATGCACTGCACTTGCCATGCATCGAAATAAATTGTGTGGATTAATGCAGGTGAGCCCAAAGTTTACAGACCTGTTTTCCTTCAGTGGGCCAATGCCAAATACAATAAATTGGAGACTGACCATGCTTAGATTCATCTCAGTTGTTGGGGTTGAGCTAGCAAGTGGGAAAGACCTCCTCTCTTAGCTGGGCAACAGAGGAGTTCACATGTTGCCCAGAAAAACAAAGATATCAATATCCTTTATGCCAAAATCTCCATAAAATGTCCTTGATAAATTCATCTGAGATAACACCTTGGCACCCCTTTCTGGCTTACAAACCATAAATAAGGATCTCAGATCCGATTATAGATATGGACAACATGAAACTTGTGGCAAAACTGATGAAAATTAAATCAAGATCCACCAATTTCCCAAATCTGGGTGAATTCCCTTCAGGAAAACACCAAGATCTCTCAATCCCTTCAAGATTTTGCAAATGCGCTATGTTTTTGATCAATTGGGGCCATCCTAAACAAAACCCATGTCACGGTTTTTTTTAAATTCCTCTCCGTCTGCTAAGAAATTAAGCCTGAAATTCCTCTATCGAAAACCACATCGTTTTTTCAGCGGTTTTGATGAACAGTGCCGCGGGGATAAAAAAAATGATTTTGGACATGGTATTGCATGTTGTGAGGTGAGTCCTTTGCTTTCCATGTGTCCCAAGTTGTATTTCCTTGCTGATGTCACGCGCGTGGTGGTGACTTTATTAAATCTCATACAAGTTCAAACACGGGATCCATCGATCATCCTTAACTTACATCTCTGACTTTTGTAACCATTGATTCTATATGACATTAAAACCTTGTTTTGTTTGGTTGTGAGACTTATCCCATATGCATATCTAGAAGGTAAAATAAAATTGATTTATATATATCATTGAATGAATGGAAACTTGCGTAGAGCATAATGGTCGAGGGCTTGGGCGACCAGGTCTTCGGCTTGGGCTTGGTTGGTTTCTTGGGTGCATGAAACATATGAAACATTTGACATATAATTTTTTTTTTAGGGACATGGAATTTTCTAACCCAATGGTTGTCGCTCGGGGTCATACCTCTCAGTGAATCCATAATGGCCTTGTCGGGTTTCAAACCTAGGGGTTGTTTCCCTAAGGGGGTTAAAACTAAGTCATGGCATTGTATTTGTATGGGGAATCCTTAGGACTTGGTTCGACTTAGGATATCTATCTTTTCTTAGGGGTAAAGCCCATTAAGTATGAGAGAATACAATTGATAATGAGCTTGAAGAGAATATGACACAAACAATAATGGCCACTTCAAATATGCTTGGAACTTAAAAATTTTGTATTGCCTCTAAATATGAAATATCAATGTATGATAGCCATGTACCATTCACCATTTACCATCTAACAAATGAAATGACATTTTTTTACCAATCAAATTGCACAAAGTTTGTTCTTGTTTAGACCATTCAAAACATAATAACCAATGATAGAATTTGCTTAATTGAATTGACAGATTTAGTGTTGACCATAAAATAATCCCAGACCGTGAAATGTACAACTAGGACAACAAGATAAATGAGAGCATCCAATCATAGATCACCATCCAATTCAATGCAATTATGAAGTGTTTTAGACTAGTGGCACAATAATCAATGACAAGATTTGTTTAGTTATAGGTGCATCAAATGTTTATCATAAATAATGTTCATAACCAATGATAGTGTCTAAGCATTAGATATTGCGAAAGGAGATATTTCAACTATGTGATATGATAGTGAAATGCACTAGATGCTACAAGTTTAAAATATTAACATGTTAAACCTTTTCTCAAATTAGTGTCAAGGTATAACGCTAAACAATAATAGATTTTGCATCAAGTTTTTGTCACAATCGTTTACAAGTATTATCTATAAAGACTAGAAAAAATTGAAGTTTGACCAACATGCATCATCAATTTTACTTGAGACTCAAATTGAAAATTTTAAACAATGAACCAGCTCTTAGACAATCATGAAAATGAGCAACAACATGCACTTTTGTAAGGTCATTGCCATGTTTTCGACATTGATATGTTAGAAAGATTTATATAAAGTAAGAAACTACTAAAATATAGGCTAGGGAATAATTATACCACCCTCATTTACACACTTCCCAAGGAAACTATGTTAAAGGTGGGATATTCTCCCTTGAAAAGAGCATGACATGAGGGAATCTAATATCAAGGTGATTGTGTAGAACAAACTGCATGAGAACATTAGGACAAGAACTATGCTTTATGAAGTGCAAAAGATTCCCAAATTCGTTAGCATATGTTAGAAAATTTAATGGTGGGAAAGCTGGATTGGAACCATCTTGTTGTTGTTGCTCACACAAGATATTAAAAACACTCCCCAATTCTGTCCTTTTTTGTGTGTGGGACATATTCACTGTCACTGTGATAAATAGTTGCCTATTCTGCAATGGGGACCACATGCCTTGTATATTTAGAAATAAAGGTGCTTACTTACTACAATTGGATCCCAAGACCTTACACCCCATCTCTTATCACTAGTTCTGAATACCTCTAAATGGACATTCAAACCTCTTTGAGTTACTCTATTCCGACAACTCAAAGGACACCTACATTGCTCATTACATTCACAGATGAATGGTTTCCCCTTTATAAGAATACCATTAGAAGTGTATGACATTTGCTTGCCATTTCTCTAAGCACATAAGCAATTAATTGGATCACACATGCCTACACATGTACACCCTTCAAAAGAGTCCAAATGCACTAGAGAATTTGGGTACTTAAGTGGTCTACTAGTATACTCAAAATGGGGTGGCCCTTTTTCATTGTCTACATTGTTAGCAAGAGAGATTGGTAATTTCTCACTCAAGCATATGTCTGAATGAAGAAGACATACTCTTGATAGGGGTTTGGCCTTCCAAAACCTGGTGTTTTTTTAGAATTGTTGAACCAAACTCTGGTTGACCTGGTATCCTCTAAAGCTTGAACTTAAAAATTCCACATCATGAATGCCCTTTTTCTAACCAAGAGTGTTCAATTTTATAGAGACCCTCATAAATATAATTTTTTCCAGGACTCCTATTGTCTTTGACACCATGAATCACTCTGATCTCAAATCTATAGTGCATGCTTTGTTCCAAAGAAACATTACCTCGTTGGAGCTCTTGATCAACACTCTTCTTCTTATCCGATATGTAATTATTTCCTCCTTGCCTAGTGTAAATCAACACATCACCCCCATCCTCATCATCTTCATAACCACCTAAAGAAATGATATTGATTTCCATAGGCTCATTACATTGATTGTTTTGAGCAGTAATGAAATCAATACTAACAAGACTTGGGCCATGTAAACCAATTACATAGAGTTCCATTTGAAAATAAAAACGATCACCCACATGAACACCTAGGACTGAACCTATAAATATTCTACCTTGCTTATCCATTTCCCTCTATCCATCATTATGGTCCCTACCTTTAAGTCAACACACCTTGTTCCTCCACCTGCTTCCTTGCATTGTGCTGCAAGGAATCATATGTCATCAAAGCCTTCTCGGCCCACTCCCTATCATCACCATTTGATGATGCATTCTCTTCAGTGGCATAAACAATAGATGTCTCTTTGATACCTCTCTTGCGTCTTTTGCTATATGTTGTCATCTCTGCAAGGAGATTACCATGAGTCTATGGCATGGCACCTGTTCCAAGCACAACCAGGTCCTTGAAATGGCCCAAACTCATAGCAAGAGCAGATCTTAATTGACCACAATAGGTACTTGAGTATTCATACCACAAATCTCCAGTCCAGGTACAATCCCCTTCTGCATTTTGTCTTATGGAGTAACTTTTCATTGGTTCTCATAATCGATTGTCTTCAGTACTATTAAGTTAACTAGGTTTTTCAATTTCAAGCTTGTGGACTCCAACACCTATGTTGCATTACTTTGTCGTACTGTGACCTGCAACAATTTCATTGTTATTTGTGGACTTTGTCACTCTTGAACCATTGCCTCCTACATTGGCCAATGTCGTCAGGCGATTCCTGGTTGTGTTTTTTGGTGCTCTTTGCTTTTCTTTGTGCTTGGATAGACAACACTGAACATCAAAACGAGTGAGCGTGGAAATTTAAAAAAATTGAAATGGTGGAGGGTGGGCAGGCGAGGAAATTAAAAAAAAAAATGAAATGATGGAGGGGGGCATGAGAAACAACATTAAATCCTACATCTCCCTATGTCAACTGGCTAAAAATTCAAAAGGAAAGGCCACACAAATGACTTCGTTGGCAGATGAATTCGCTGGCATGGACGACAAAAACTAATAGTAACATCGTTTGGGGGTGTAGAGTCTCCGTCGATTGGAGTATGTAGTGGTCGGAGTCAGCGATCGGTGTTTGTCAGAGTCAAAGATCAACAAAGGTGCATGAAGTTTTCCCTTTAGCCTATTCCTATGAAGAAACACAACTGACTGACTAATATTTGTACGAAAATATATAAAACAAAAAAAAAATATTGAATGCAACCTTCGTAGAAAACATGTGCAGTGCTACATGAACACATCTCTATCCTCTTCGAAAATCAATGTCCTCATACTAATCGATGATTAAGAATATAACTAATAATTTATAATATGAGGATCCTAATTAATAATTTGTAAATGTTTGCTGCAAGTTCAACAAATAATTTGTAATGAGGATCCTAATTAATAATTTGTAAATGCTTTCCACAAGTTCGATCGGTGCGGTAATTTGAGGATCCACATATCATAGTTCTAAATGTCATAGTTCCAGAGGTAATAATTTCATGGGTCATAGTTCTTGGGGTCATAGTTCCAGAGGTCAAAGTTCCAGAGGGTGTAGTTCGAGAGGTCATAGTTCCACATGTCATAGTTCCTGGGGTCATAGTTCCACAAGTGATAGTTATAGAGGTCATAGTTCCACATGTCATAGTTCTTAGGTTCATAGTTCCATAGGTCATAGTTCATGGGGTCATTCCATAGGCCATAGTTCTAGAAGTCATTCCATAGGTCATAGTTCCAGAGTTCAAAGTTCCAAAGAGTGTAGTTCCATCAGTCACACTTCAAGAGTTCACAGTTCTATAGGTCATAGTTCTAGAGGTCAATAAATTTGAGGTCATAGAGGTCACAGTTCCTTTCTTGGTCATAGTTCCTATCTTTATTTCCTCTGCAATCTAAGGGTACCTTTGTTCCCTCAATTTCTTAACAAAAAAATCCCTCTAGATATGACACTTCATCAACATACCTCGGCTGTTGAAAAGATGCCTAACCTTGAGAATATTTTTTTTTTGGATAAAAATGAGAGTACAACATCATTGATGTTTGCAACATTAAAAAAAATATTGTTAACCAAAGTGAATGTGATGTTGGAAAATTATATTTCCATTTACAAAACCAAGAACCATGGTTGATAAGCAAAGGAAGAAAAATGTTGATTCAAAAAATAAAAATCTTATCTTCTATATGTGAGGAAGTTCTCAGTGTTCGCCTTTCCAAGGATATTCAATGCAGTGATTGGGAATAAAGCCCTCTTTCTAATGAGAGAATTAAATTTGGCTAATATAACAAGTTTTGGACTAACATTTAAGAGTGAGGAGTTTTGTACCTTTGGTCAAAGTTTGGATCTCATGGACTTCACCTAATATTTTGAACAAGTCAATTTCCATCTCCATTTCTAACCTCTATTAAAACACTGGAAGGAGTTTTCTCTTTATGTCATATATAGTCATTCGAAGTGTATGGGTCAATATTTCAAACATAATTAGAAAATCCAAGGAAATCAAGCCAAGTGTAATCTACATTCCTAATGAATTGACCCTTTTCTAGCTACTCAATAATAGTAGGAGAAATCAACATTTTTGGCTTTAAATATTGTAGGAATAATTTTGGATTAATGAAATCACATATATCAGATGATAACATTACACAATCTAGGTGCAGTAGTGGTATTTTATGGTGTTGAATCCCTTTTTCTAGTAAAAACAAGTCCAACAATCCAAAATTTCAATTTCAGCAAAGATTGTTTGAATAGATTCTAGTGAGGGAAAATCGGAAATGGTTGAAATCATTTAACATTTAGAATTCTTATGTAATGCAGTAGCCTCTAATTTATAACATGTTGAACTTGAAATTTCATTTGTTATTGTAAGGGAATAACTATCTATAACTAATGTAGTGAAACATTGATCTAACAACTTAATCAAAGAGGATATAGATCACAATTATATTGAAGGATATATCCATCATGTTTTCATGTGATACCCCATCTAATAACTTAATTAAATGAGTGAAAATAATGATGTATA
>SNQJ01S0045292.1:84474-97187 GCA_010110895.2 Picea sitchensis | reverse complement strand
AGATGTAGCAGCGAAACCCCAAGACCTTGAGCTCTGATACCATATGTTAAGAACCAAACATCAATATAGCATGGAAAAACCTCAGGAAAAGTACTCAACGCCTTGAAACAGAGATAATTTCAGATAATAAGCCTCTTCGAGGGTGAAACCTCCTTTTACCCCACTTAAATGTTCAAGTACAAGATGATTCAAAATGAAACTGTCTCCTTGGTATATATAAGAGACTAGGAGGTATAATTACAACTAATGGCCTAAAGCCAACATAAATAAATAACATTACTAATATAATATGCCCCAATTAAGGGGTAATGAGCCAACATTAGGGCTTAACATATAACTCCTTGATCATGTACATAGATTATCTATTGAATGTATTGTGATTTCTTTACTCCTTTTGGTTTGTGTTGTACTTTTAGTCTTTACGGCACAAGAGCATTGGAGAGAAGCAGGAGCAACAAAGACCAATGGAAGCGATTACAAGGTATGTTCCTCGTTCTTGCCTCTATTTAATTCAATAGTTAAAATCTAGGGAAAGAGTATTATTCTGTCTTGATTTGTTCTAGATCCGGGTGGATCTAGGGAGATCGGTTTGTGTCTGCACTTACAGATTTATCCTAAAACAAAATTGGCGACTCCGCTGGGGAAGAATCCTTTTTTCTGTGTGGCTTTTAAGTTCTTTTTGTTGCCATTTGCTCTAGTTTCACGTTCCTCCTATCCTATCAGTCTCTGAGTCTTCAGGATATCCTGATAGACCTTCTGGATCCAGAAGCTTTGTCAAACTTTGCTCCATTTTTTCAATTTTTGATTATGTTCAGGATTTCTTGCACTATAATCCATTACAGACTGCGAGAACTAGTGGGGTTCGCACCCTGCTAGTAGGTTTCAGTGTGAACTATTCACACCCTTCTCACGGGTCACCTGCGAGAATCAGGGATTCTCGCACTATGCATTATTGCCTGCCTGCGAACATTGCTTTTCAAAAGTTGGATTTTGAGTTTTGGTTTTTCAGCTGCCCAGATCAGTTTGATTGCCTCTTATGAGTTTCTTAGACCTCTGATTGATATCTTTCTTGTCTTTGCTGGTGTGCATGAACAGTCTTAGGGTTTCAATGCTTTTCTTGTTTTTTTGGACTTGACTTTCATTTCTTGACTTGTTTTGGCAAAACCATTCTCTCTGACTTCAGAATATGAATGTGTCTAATTAGTTAAGATCCAGTGATTGGTTGAAAGTTAAGTTTGCTTGGTTTTTCTCATTTTCTTATTGTTTGAAAGATCACTTTTCTTATGCAATTGAAAAGACTAGTTTGGGTTTCTTTGTTTTAACAAAGTTCATTATTGCTTTTAGTGAAATTTTTGAAAGAAAAAGATTTAATTTCTTACTTTATATTAGATTGGGGGCATCCTTTCATTTGAAGTAGCTAAATCGCATGATTCTTGGCATTTTTTGATCTTAAATTATGAAAAAATTTCCCCCTCATGGCCGGGGGGGGCATTTATCGTGCATTGGTATTCAGTACCTTTTTCTCATTTCTTGAGAATCTTTATATTGAGGAATTTAATTAATTTTGGGACATCGTGCATATGGGAATGATAAATGTTTTCTCCTTCTCGCAGCATAGCTTTCATCGAAATGAAAAGATTGCATCTTCATATATTTGCATAATTTTCGAGTCGGTCAAAACACCATATTGTCCACGCCATTTTCCTCTTGAGTAACAACAACCATAAAATAAAGCGCTTATAAAAATTGTTTAGACATTTTTATCTTTTCTGGTAGCAAACCTACATTAGATTAGTTGTAGGGCTTTGGAATNATTTCAGATAATAAGCCTCTTCGAGGGGGCAACCTCCTTTTACCCCACTTAAATGTTCAAGTACCATATGATTCAAAATGAAAATGTCTCCTTGGTATATATAGGAGACTAGGAGGTATAATTACAACTAATGGCCTAAAGCCTACATAAATAAAATAACATTACTAATATAATTTGCCCCAATTAAGGGGTAATGAACCAACATTAGGGCTTAACACTACTGCCGAAATGTACTCGTCCTCAGGATTCGCGATCCGTCGAATCCTGATATGATGACAGTTGGCCCTACAGTGGACGCTTTTCACTTTGTCGGGATTCTGGACTTCGCAATTTCGAAGTGTATGGACTTCTTGTCCACGGGGTTCCCGATTTCCCGATGGATGATTTTCCTTTCGGGACTTTTCCCTAAAGCTCCGATTGCTGCCACGTGTCCTCCTAAGATGGACGGTCCTGATCGCTTCTCGTGATTTAGGAGTTTCCACTGCTGGAATACTCCGGCGTCATGTCCCTTCGATCTTCGAAATATCGACGGGCTCCCGATCTTGCCCACGTGTCCTCCTATGATGGATGACTCATATTGAGTCCGAGATTTTCACTATGAAAATTCTCGATCTCATGTCATCGTGACTCCCGATTTCATGAATTTCGATATCCCGATGGCCACGCCTCTCGTCAGGACTTTCAACCTCCCGTTTACGAGGCTTAACCCTCATACATCTCTTAACGGATCTGACGACTGTCGGGTTTTTCTAGCTAATATCTAACGAATCAGATCAATCCCACGCCGTGTACTCTCTTACTGCTCTCTGGACGGGAAAAGAAACCAACGGTCCAGATATTTCCACAGACCTTGGGGATCTACGGTCCCGATTTCCTTGTTATTCACGAAGGTAGAGGAAAAGGGGCAAGGTATGTAGCGCCCTTGTTTCGTTCGTCAATATAACGGTCGTGAATGACCCGGGAATCTTCTGATGGGATCTCGTCCATCGATTGATGCTTAATCCTACGCTGCTACTTCAATATTTTAAGAGGGTCATTCCTCCTTGTACAGGGTTGTCGAGACTTGCGCATTCAAGTCCTTTTTCCAGGTTCTTGGAAAACCTTTCCAAGGAGGGAATCCCTGTGAAGAGGTCTATTCCGGGGCATTTCTGGAGACAGATAAGGGGAAACAAGTTCCCGAGAACGGACTGGAAGTCTGACTTGGTTCAACTTGTGCATAATTATATTCACTTATCAATCATAAGCCATGCGTGGTTTTTCTGTTATAAGCATATATCTACCATTTCTTATCAAAACACTGCACAAACATTCTTATATTGTAATCGTTCACAATTTCACAGTTTATGAGCATATATGTCAGCATATGAATTTCAAGATGCAATATGAAAAACACTTATCAGAAATAACATCAGAAGTGGGTGCGACTGTTGAGAGGGGTGCTCATTTCCACCCAACCGTAGGCTTAGCGACTCCCAACGGATTTACCACCAGCCACCCCCGAGCTGAGACCACGATGTTGTGAGACTACATCTCCGTTTTCCAGTGACCAGGAGCGAAGGTTGCAATCCTTCCTCTTTGCTATCACTCACTCTGCGTAATGCCAGAGTTCCCCTCGCGTCTGCCCCCCAATTGCTTCTACCATATGCCTTATCCTCTTGCGAGGTTGCGTGTGGCACAATTATCCTCGCGTTGATCAGGCCTAACGGCTCTACGGATGGGTGGTTCACCATCCCATCCCTCATTAAGCCATCCGCCTACCAGCCTGCAAGACATTAAATTCGGGGCCAGTGAGCCACTTTTGGTTCTCCGGGCCAGTGGAGTCCAAATACGGTATTAATTCTCGGTGGAAGTTAACGCCACCTTTTCAGGTGCCTTCCACCGCCATCGTGGTCTCTTTTCTACACATCCCCTCTCAGCAGTCCTGTAATAAATTCAAAAATGTTATTCACATTCATTGACCTTTTCCTCAAGGTCCATTTACATCACATATTCATCTGTATGAGTTTTCCATAGTTCTTGGCCATTCCAATTATATTTACAAGCTGGGGGAAACAGGGTGTTACAACAGTGAAGAGAAGGGATTCCTGAGGGACCTGAATTGGTTCCTCTAGAATCACCTCCTCCACATATGCCATTGGAGGCATCCTGATCTTCTCCCTGCGCTGAGTGCGGGCTATGGATAATGCCAGCTCTAATTGTTGCCTCCTCCTCTGTCGTGCGACAAAGCTATGCCAGGCAGGGCCGCGGCGTGGTCTGCCTCTTTCTCTCGGCATGGAGGAGCAATGGAGGGTTCTAATGCTTAACGTGAGTGTGCTGAAAAACCTTTGGTAGCTGCACTAGAACTCATAGTTGTCGTCTTGGTGAGAAGCCAAGGTGGAATGGCCCAGGTCTCTTCTTTGTCAGATAAGAACCCAGAGGATTGACATGACTACTGCCACCAACGTCTCCCATCCACTGAATCTCATAGCCGTCATTTTGCTCGCGAAAGGGAGCAGTCCTTCACCTCTTGACAGGCAGTAATGGCGATCTCTCATTTAATGGTGAGGGGAGGGGAGCCAACTTACCATATTTATGGTTGGGCTCTGGCCTGTGCTACGTGACCACTCTGTAATGCGTCCCCATCCAGGGAAAAGAAAATCATATTACTTAAAATATTTTTTTGATAATTTATAAAGAAATAAACTTTTATTGTTATTAAATATATATCTAAGTCTTACAATTAAATTCTTAACTATTTAAAATCAACTTAAATCTTCATAATTAAAAAACAACAATTTTAACTTTAAAAAACCGAATCTCAAAAACTATTTTCATTTGATTCTTATATTTTTTTTAAGAACGTTCAAAATTAATCCCATAAATAAGATAAAAAAAAAGCCATTCCCAATAATAATTAGCAAACAATTATTATATCATGAACATTAATTCAAATAAGAAAAAAACCCTTTAAACAAAAACAATTTTTAAAACAAAACAACACCTTTTAAAACAAAAACAACTTTTAAGAGAAGAAGTAAGCACTATTTTATATTAGAGACATTACTTACCAGAAAATTAGTTCCACCTGTCAACTTTTTAGGAAAAGAAGCACTTTTTCATATTAGAGACCGACCTTACAAGAAAATTCACAATGCTCAACATACATTAGATGCTTATTTCCCTAAATTTCAATTTTGAACTGAGCATATTAAAATCTATTTCATCTTTCAATAAAGAACCAAAACAACATAAAACAGAAGGTGAATTCATTGAAGAGCCGGTGAATTCATCTATTTCATCTTTTACAGCAGAGCCGCTACATTCTATTTCATAAAATGGAAATGTACAATACCCAATAGCAGTTGTCTAAAACTTTTACCTTTTTCTGGGTATATCTTTTTTCAAATATATTTTTAGGGATGATATTTTTGTGGGTATATTTTTAGAGATAATTATTTGAAATTTAGTCAGATATTGTCGGATCTTGATATTTGAGTGATTACATTTGTATAATTTAAGTATTTTATGGTACTCTAATGTTTTTAAATCTATTTCTACATTAAAAATATAATTTAAACAACAAAAAATTGTGATTTCATACAAATTTATATTGCCAAATTACAACAAGATAACAAAAACTTAGAATAATTAAACAATCCCACAACAATAATCTCAACAATAACCGTGAAGCTAAAAATCGTCTAGTAAAATAAAATATACATGACAGTTGCGCCATGTTTAAAGGTATAAGAGGGGTACGGCAACAAGCTCTTAGTCGTTCTTCAATGATCATGATCCCTGAGCGTAGTGACATTGCATCCTACAGCCAAATTGTCATGTTTAGTTTAATGTGGCATGTCATTGATCTAAGTGAGCGCCTTTCTCTACCAAAATAAACATTACTATTACATTATTTTAACAATAGACAAATTTGGACAAGGACTAAATCGAGAGTCAAGCATTGAATTCAAACAGCAACAAAATCATTTATAGGATAGATTTAATGGCGTAGTTTGGTGAATACATTTATTATAAATCGAAGTAGAATTTCAATCACTCTGAGCTAAATCTCCATAGTGATTATCTTCTCCAATGTTTTGCACACGCGATTCTAACTCAAATGAATGCATTGTACTTCGAAGTCCATCATATTTTTTCTCTCGATAACATCTTCAATGATTCTCACTTTTGGAATAACTGTCTTATTTCATTACATTAAATTTCGACGAGTATGTTGATACATGGAAGTGGATTAAAGTTTTTTTTTTTTTAAATAAAAAAGTGGAACCTGCTATATTAGATTATCGAAAAAACTTTGACAAGATATACAGTGGTATAGGTCTAAGTCACCAAAAATGTTGTCGATTACCGGAAACCAACATAAGTGGAGAGCATATAACAGTGGCATGATAAAACATGAAAGAAAGTAGCATCTGTCCTGCCCGAAGGAAACCAGGACAGATGTCTATAGTCCAAATGAGCATAAAACAATAACATGATAAGACTATGAACCAGGAAAGCATAAAAACCTAGGTACCCGGTGACCTGTCGCCCTTGCCAGTCTGCCACGTGGACCCAGTCGGGATGGCAAATGCTTGCGCGCAGAGGGGGCACTTCCGCTTAGCTGGAACATTGGAGTACGCATCGAGGAGCAAGTCTAGGCGCTGGCTCATGAGAAGGGCTCTATGCTCCAAGTCTGCCATGTGGCCTCGGAGTTCGAACACCAGAGCCAGATGCTCTGCACGGAGGAGAGAGCCATGCAAACCGCTACCCACATCGTTGAGGGGAACATTCCTCAATTCCACGGTCACTCCAACTCCAGCGTCGAACTCCATCTGCTCCGCATCATCCCCTTCAACCTTCCTCGCCGATCCATTGTTATCCGCATTCTTCGCTGCTCTGGTTGCCTGCATATCATGGCTGGTGGGGATGTAGTCACCCAGCCAGAGAATTTCTTCAACAATGCAGTCGGGGATATCATCTTCCTGAGCGAAATTGGGTCTGCTTTCATCTCGGTGAGTCGCCTCTATGGCGCGGGGCTCCTCTGCAGTCGACAGGTCCTCCATAAACGGATCTTCCTCCATGTAACAGGTGGGAAACACGTCCTCAGCCCCAGCCTCATGCATGTCTCCCAGCTGAATTGTCGTGTCTTCGCTACTGCAGCCGGCTCCCGACTCTGCAATGGTGGCGAGCAACGCCAATTTCTCAGCCTGAGCCTTCTTCTGAAGAATGGAGGTCGCCAATGCCAGAGAACATTCCAATTTCTCTTTCCGTTGCCGCTGCGCCTTGTGGGCATTCCAGGCCAAGCCACGGCGAGGCCTACCCCGCTTTCTGGCCATAGTAGCCGAGGAATGGATGAATGTACAGAGCGGTTGCAACGAGAAGTTAATAAGCCAAGACGAGAAGGAAGTCGGGTTGCACCAGAGCTCCCAGAAGAAGAGGAGAGATGGAGCAAGAGAGGACCGACTCTGTCCCGGCACACAAAAAAGAAAAGTTCCAGGAAAATCCTTACCAAAATGCAACGAGAAGGGAGTGAGCTAGGACGAGAGGGGTACAAGATTGCACCAGAGCGTCCATGCAAAGAGAAGAGCCGAAGCAGGAGCAGTCCCGCTCTGTCCGGGCACAAAAGAAAGCAAATAACTAGAGGCCGAAGTCACCTTACCCCCCTTAAACCTTGTCATGTTGAGTGCGCTGTGAGCATAAATGGTCGCGCCAGGGAGGAGTCCCTCCGTCGTATAGCTGCAGCTATGGCCGTCCACCATCGTAAATGCAGACTTGTGGGTGGCGGCCATCGACATTTATGCCCGGGCTTAGTGCTAAGCCCAGTGTCACAGGAGTGCCTCATTTCACCCCATCCAGGGCGGAAGCGGATTAAAGTTAGTGCGTACCGACCTTGCTTAATTTATTTGTGCGTTGACCATACATAATTACCTTACCCCAAGTACAATGAGCGAAAACAATGTGTTTAACCTAATGAAACGTTTGAATATTTTTGTTTTATAGAATTAGGAAAAAACTTCTAATAATGAGTTATGGAATTAACAGTGATATTATTATGTGGAAATAAAATTTAATAATTTAAAATAATTTATAGATGAAAGGCACACTTTTACTTAATGTTTCCAAGTCTTGAACCTTGACCAATTATGTAAAGACAATGAACTTTTAATCAATCAAAAACCCTTTTATATTAAATAATTTTAGGAAGAAAATATGTTTATACTACTTTTTATTATACTTTTATTATAGTGTGTTTAATTACATGTAAAATAGCACAGTTATATAATTTGGGCATTGTCTAAATATTGGATTTTTTGAAAATTTCATCCGAATTATTAAATAAATTTTGGTGAAATCACCATTTTATCACTCAAATCGGGAGTTTCAACAATTTTTTGTTGAATCTCAATAAAAATTGATCAGAAAATATATGCTTAAAAACTCCAAAAAGTCGAACTTTTAGACTACTCACATAATTTGTGGCTGATGCGATAATTTGTGGCATGGTTAATTTAAATATATCCCCTAGCCTCTTACAAGGTAAGTTGATCCATTGCACTAATGTGAATGTTAGTGCATTCATGCCATTCAAGATGCAAGATGTATATGTCCACTACAATTTCCTTTCTTAGTGAAGAATTCTCTTCCCATGATAACGAGTACAATATCTAGCGAAAATCCAAGCCTCAACCAATTAAAAAAATCCCACAAATACACAAATTCGACACACTATGAAAATCCGTGCATGTTCCAATGATAGAATCATATATGGAAAGATCAACCCATTATAATAAAGTAGACTTTGTAACCAAACAACTACAACAATAACACTAAGGAAATTGATCAATAATATACAAATTGTAAAACAAGGTAGTAAGATGAATTGTTCATTTCACTAAGTGTTAAAATGAATTGCTTTAATGAATTCAGGCTATGTAGCTACAACATTTTCTCACTGAGTTGGGCATTCAGTTTCATCGGTCGATCGTCATCTGGTGTGACAACCAGAGCACTCTGAAGTTCTATAGAGATCTAGTTCAGAGGCAGCGGACGAAGCACATCGAGATCCGCATGCACTACATCTAGGACTTAATACATGAGGGGATCATCGACCTGGAGTTCTTTCCTTCGGTAGAACAGACTGCAGGCATCTTCACCAAGAACTTCACTCAGCAAAAGTTTCATTCTCTACGCAGTTGTCTTGGAGTGAAGGACACAGTTGCTTAGCAACTGTCTGTTCTTCTTTTTACATACATTGTACCTTGAGGGGGGGTTTTCCCATCAGGTTTTCCCTCTTTCCTCACTTTATTTCAGTGTATCTTTTGTATTTGGGTACCTAACATGGCCTCATTGCTGAGACCCATTCTTTATTTTCACCATAGTGATGTTCAGGGGGGGTGTTGGAGTTACTTCACATACACTTAGGATTTCTTTTTCCTAAGGTTTTTCCTCGTTTATTAGTCATTATTCAGTCTCCTATATTTTAGGAAGAATATTTCTCTAAGGAGAATATTCTCTTTAGTTTTCACTTCAGTTTGATCAGCTGACTAGCTACATTGGGATTATCACCATGCAACATTGAGATCATCACCAACTAATGCACATTGTCCTTGGTATCATCACCAGACTAGCACATTACCCATGATTTCCTGATCTCCTCCCCACTTCACTATGTTTCAGTCAGTTAACTGAAGACTGATAAACAAGTTAACTCAACGAGGTGGAAGTTCACTCTCGTAATTGCCTGAGAGACTAGACTAGGTGGTAGTTTACTCCCATAACTATTGGTGTGTGTCCATATCACTCTAGAACACCACTATGGTGCATTGGCTTCTCCTCCAGTGCGCATTGGTTGAGTTATACAGAGTATATAATGTCTAAATTATTCATTATTCATTCGGTTAATGAGAATTTTTCCATTCTTTTTTTCTTGCTTCTTCTTTCTCAATTTCTCTTTGCAAATGTGTTGTTATTTTCTAGCTAGATCTATTCTATGCAAGTTCAACACATTTACAATTCTACCACTTGTAAACCTTATTTATGATCTTTGAAAACATGGCAACCTCAACTAATTTTCAAATATGCTATTTTTTTATTTTATTTTATTTGTATTTTATGACAAATACACTTGAATTGTCAAAAATTCAAGTCTCATCCAAATACTTGTCCATCAATCACAAAATGAATTCCTAAAATTTTAAATTTACAAAAATTATTTTAAAATTTTAAAATATCATGCTAAATAAAGATTTATAACTAAGCTTTTAAAAATTATCTTCCATAACCAAATTCTCCTTGAGAATGTCATTCCCCTTCGTAGAACCTTCCCAAACACAACTCATGTTCTCTATAAGGAGGGATTATAAACACGAAGCAAATGAGAGCACAAAATCAAAGTTTTTGCCATGGAAAAAAATTGATGGGGATCAAATTTATGAGGACTTACAGTGGCTATGAAGATAATTGGCATTCAACATAAAAACTCTTCAACCTTATAAATCTGCCATAAAAGAAAATTCTATGTAGGTATTATTTCAACCACTTGTCACGGGCTATGGAGATAGTTGGCATTCAACATAAATACTCTTTAACCATCAAAATCTACCATAAAAGAAAATACTATGTAGTTATTATTTCAACCACTTATCATGGGTTATGAAGATAGTTGGCTTTCAACACGAACACTAGCATTGAAAGGATTTATGTTTCATCAATGATGTCTTAAAAGGATTTATGTCTCATTAATGATGTTCTTCACAAATAGAAAACTAATTTTTTTTAATTTTTTTTTATTATGAAAAAATAGTTTAATATTTATATCTCATCAATGATGTTCTTCACAAATAGAAAACTAAATTTTTTAAATTTATTTTTTATTATGAAAAAATAGTTTAATATACTAAACACAAGAGAAAAAATCAAACCACTGCAAAGTCAAGGTAATTCGACTTAGAAATGAAAGATCTGCTCCCTATTTTGACATAGATTAAAAGTAATCTAATATAATGTATTTTTGAATGAATCGTCTGAAAAGAGAGTTGTAAAGCTCAGCGGGTAGAGAGTCTATGGTCAGAAATAAAGAGCATATCTATGACTTTACTATCCTTTTTAATGATCCTTTGCAAATAAATAAAAATCTTACACGACACCTTGTACTGATACCGTAAATAAATATGCAATTTATGTAACTAATGTTTTCCGTTATCATAATATCAAAGAATTATGGCGTCTGGCGTTATTCATGTGATGACTAAATTCTCACTAAATGCGTTATTCATGTGATGACTAAATTCTCACTAAATGCAAAAGGTAACAATTTCACATCAAATACTAATCAGTGTTCAATATCATTATTAAAAGAGAATTTACTTTGTTATCCTTTTTCATAAACAAGATTTGGAATTGCTCGGTGAAAGTTTCGATGAAACTACAAATAACACTTAACTCGCTATATGATATCGCCGTGAAAGTACATTTTTAACGGAGCTTTTAATTAATCTACGTACATATAATCGTGGCCCAAAGCAGAACTTTTTTCCCAAAAGAAATTGCTCAATTTTATATAGGTATAAAATCATTTACAGTGCACTGTATACAGCCAACGCCAGAATGTAACTGGACCAATACAGTCCTGATCAAATGTCAACAATGAATGTGATCGCCTGGCGAGCATGTGAAGAACATTGTAACCGGAAGACGACCCATCCAAACAGAGAAAAACGTGTTCACTGGTGCTTGAATTGTGCAAAAAAAACCCATCTAACTCAGAGCTTGATCTTGTCATATGCACGACCAGAGAAGAATGCAGATATCTCGGCCCGTGTATCCAGCCATCTACACACAGACCCGAGGAGAGAGTCCTGGTATCAATGATTGATCCGCCTCAACCAGAGACTTCTGAAAGACAGTCAATACCCAGGATCGAGCAGTCTCCCTAGTGCAAATGCTGCCACGACTTAAACAGAGCGAAGAACTCCCCAGTGCCCAGAAGCGAAACATCTCCCTAATCTTCAAAAAGGAGCATGGACAGGAGCAAATGGGGAAATCAAATTTCACAGAGAAGGGATCGGGAGCATCGAACAAGATGATTAACCTTCGAAGAGATTGAAGAAAGAAGTTGGACTCTCCAGTCCTCTGTCACAGTGATGGATGGAGAGTCTGCCCACAATTTGACTAAGAGCTCTCTTGGAAAGTTCATCCGCTTTGGAGTTGAAGGATCTGGGGAGGTGGTGGAAGGAGATGGCTGAGAAGGAGCGAGCCAGCCGGAGAGTTTTGTGTTTCCAACCTTCAACATGGATGGAACGAAGGCTGCAAGAACCATTTATCTAGTCTATTATAACTTTTGAATCGCCAATGACCTTCAAGTGGTCGAGGGACCAAAAAGAAGCCAGCAAAAGAGTAGTCCATAAGCCAAGAAGCTCTGCTTTGGTGTTCGAACCCCTTCCACAACAAAGAGACCATTTTGTAATCCTCTCCGGGTGTGATTTAAAAAAGCCTCCAGCTCCACAGCAAAATCCAGAAGACAGTGCAGCTCCATCAAAAAAAGCTACTGTGTGGCCTGCCGGTAAGTGAAAATCAACCTCTTTGTGAAGATGTGCCATGGCTGTAGGCTTCTGCCAGTGAAAAGAGGCTTTTGATCTAAGGCAGACCGCCCGGAAAGAAGGGGGAACATCCTCAAAGAGCGCCCTGTTCCGCTCAAGCCAAATGTGCCAGCAGATTTGTATTGCCAAAGAAGGAGGAGCAGCTTGTACAGTGAACCAGGAGTGAAAGCAATTAGTAAAAGTAGCGCCTGTCCAGAAGAAAGAGAGGGAGAAGTGTTGCAGTAAATGCTTCCAGATGTTTTGGGCAAAAGTACAGTGAACGAACAGGTGGTGTATGTTCTCCGAGGCATTCCTACAAAGAATACAAATCCCTGGACCAT